>JARPRH010000712.1:974550-988764 GCA_031763665.1 Calameuta haemorrhoidalis
TCATCTGTATTTAACCTCGTTCCTCTCTTGGGAAACGGAATGGAATGAACCAAAGAAATATTCAAAGATAAATTCGTTTTCAAGTACAGCGGTATGAAATTTCACGCGATAATAATTACGACGTAAACGATAGCAAGACCAAAATGCCTGTATACATTAATTGCCAACGAGCTATCGTACACCTCGCAGAAGAAACACGGCAAAACTCGTATTCCGCGCCTTCGAAGAAAAGGCGTCGAGGCGTTGCGCGCCTATTGCCGTCCCGACTGCTTTTGTCACGACGTTCCGCGGGAGCGCCGAAAAACAAAACCCGTGCACACGTGTTTGGACTTGTTTCTCTCATACTGTAAAAACCGGCAACGTCGCACGACGTTCGAAATAGCACACACAAGCCAACTTGCGACTTTCACCGCAACGGAGTCAGAAAACCCAGTGTGAATTACCATCTAGCTTAAAGTTTGTCCCGTAGGAAAATACATGAGGATCTCTACGTTTTCTAGTGATTGTAATCAATCTATTTAACTATGTCGCTCAGCATTCTGCTACCAGAGAGCGCATCCGTTTATAGAGGAACTCGGCCATTTTCTACCGTAACAGCTATAACCTGTACGTGTTGCAGACCGTAAGGACGCGATGGCTTCCCGATGTGCTTCGTGTCTTGCATCATCCTTTTACCAAGATGGCCTCGCCTGCCACTCGAGACTTCACTGACTCGCCCACTACTGTTTCGCAGTCAGAACATAACCATGAAGGATCAGAAATTCACTCGGACTAAACTTTAAACCTCTTGATTAGTAATTAATACAATACTGTGATTATTTAATTCTACAAACCTGTTGATGAGTACCGTGTTAATGTCTTTAGTACAGGCGTCGACCTGCACTGGGAACGGAAGCCATTCGCCTGCTTTCATCGTGTCTCACGAGAGGAATGGAGGAAAGACGTTCCTGTGGAATGAAGCAAGTCTGAACGCGTTCGTACTCGGAGTTGTTCTGACGTGCGGCGATGCGTCACGGATTGGATAATGATTGTCCTCCCTTACTGGGAATTCCCTGTGAGAATTATACTCAACGTATAATAATCATAAACAGAATGAATTTTTTAAGTGTACCTGTTGGGCATTCTTTACAGAGTTCTTGTTTTTCGATGGTAGAAAAAAGTAGTTTTCTGAGAATAGAATCTGTTGGACCTGAAAGTTATTAAGATTCAATCGATACTTGATTGAGAAATACTTAATTGATAGTTTCAGTTAATTTGATACGTTAGGTTGAAGGGCAATTTAGTAATTGATTTTGAAAATTATTACTCTTTTTTATTCATTTCGCCTGCTTTGGAAATGCATTGTTGGCGATCGTTGTTGCGTTGCGACAAAATGAATTATTATAATAGTTCTCACGACAAGTGGGCAGAGATTTTTTTATGTTTTATCGACTGAAAATATAGTCCTGAAAATATATATATATATATATATACAACGAACACAACGTCAAAATCGCTTCACGAAAATGAATTTTCCAGTGCACTATTACGTTATGATACTTTGAATATTGGACGAGGTTAAGCAAACATTTCCTTAGTATTGCAGGAATGTAGCATATGTAATCAATACTTTGTCTGAAAGAAGAGAAATTTTTTGAACAATGACACTAGCAACTAACAATAAGTACTGGTATCAAGATTTTTTAATATTAAAATATTACAATAATTGAATATATCTTTGCTACCCAAGTCAGACACGTCGTACAATTATAAATGATACCTCTAGTACGATATTTTCGATCAACGTATTGATTTCATAAAAAAATAATTTTATTTAAACTGATCTTGCCTTTACTGACAAACAAGTTTGTGTGGTTCGTCCCTGTGATCGAAGCGAGCGGTGGATCGTCTAACCAGCCGATCGATCTGAAGTCGAGGGTTGACGATTATAGCCGAGGGTAGTTTAACATACCCGAATGAAATTTAGCCAGAAATGATGCTTCGAAATACTTCTGTTAAATCTGTAAATCGTTCAAATTTAAAAATCTTCCTATCTTTTATTTACTCTTTATACAACCACCAAAACTATACCGATGAGCAGGGGTGACTCTTCCGTTTTAACTGTTTCAACCAAACAGAGGATCGTACCTGAGTTTTATCTCAGAGAGAAGTAGGGAGATGCCAGGAGATGCACAACGCTACGGTTTTAGGCGATACCAAAAACATGGCGCTAAATCGTAGCGGCGAGTCTAGAAGTAGGATTTTGTGATCATCGTCTCCGTCGATAATGCACATCCCGTGGTAGCCGAGTTGAACGTGATTACGAACGTAAAACTTGGCGGTTATTCATGAATAGAGAACTATTTCCCTATGCTTATACTTGTGCGGGGGGTTGTTTTTTGGGGCCAAAGGGTGCAACCCAAAAATCGAAAAGATTTGAAAATTTAAATTTATAGCATGATATATGTTTACAATGCATAAAGAACAGTTTACAAAGCAATTGAACTTGGAAAACATAAGAAAAGTATATAAGGGGGTGGTTTTTTCAGAAGGGGTGGTCCGATTTAATTGCGACCAGGCGCATTCGAAAGGCCTTAAAAACCCCAAAATTATGACCTATAATAAGTTGAGGTTATCATTGCAGGTTAGTGAGAACGAGTGTGGTGGACCCAGGTCCACCACAGATCTGGGTCCACCACACTCGTTTTCTGGTTTTTAGAAGGAGTGGTCTGATTTAATTGGGATCAGGCGCATTCGACAGTCCTTAAAGAGCCAAAAAATATGACGTACATATATATATCATTTCAATGGATAAACTTTCTTTGTAGGGATCCGCGACAGCCAAGCTTGCGTGTCACCATATCCCATAAGATGTCCAGTCTGTTTACCTCTTCAGTCAACGGTTCTGGGTGTCGCAGAGGCATCCGTAGATCGAGTTACCGATTGAAAGGACGATGTTACGAATGCACCGAAAGATGGTGCTAAACAGTAAACAAAGTATGAAAGCCTTTCTCGCGGTATGGTCATAGCAATTTATTTTCAAATTTATACCACCAAAATTGATGAATATTTCGGGTGTGCTTTCGGGCTCACGTTTATTTCATCAAAATTCTTACAATATCTTCTCAAGAGTCACTTTTCTCTTTGTACGGTAATCTTATATTTACATAGATTTAAAAGGGCATCTATATCTATGGTACAGGCATGATACAGGGATAGTAGTTACTAGTTGATATGATGGCGCCACTTGGACATGATTCTCACTCTGTTGAAATTGTCTCAGATAACATTTGTTTTTCGTTGTATTAGATTTTACAAACAATTATAATAAAGATAAGAACGCGGCATAAGAAAATTTACTGTAACAAGTTTAAACAAAAATACGGTTCACTTGTACAAACATATTGTAGCACATTTCAGCCGACACTGTAGCTCAATGTGCTTGTATATTGCAAAAAATATGTACATACAAAGTAAAAAATTGGCTATACTACAAAGTCATTGTTGTGTTTATTATAATTACGTGACTTTTGGAAATTGGATTGAAAATTTATACAGAATAGTTCTGAATGACGCACTGGGTGTGGATGAATTTTGCTTTTTTTTTTTTTATTAATTCGTATCTCTTATAGTTACTTTCATATGTTTTACATTATTTTAATAATTATCTTTTGTAACGGAGAATCTGCGAATACGAAATTGTGTTACAAGGTACATGTTACACAAGAGCAGAGTGGCGCAGTGGAAGCGTGCTGGGCCCATAACCCAGAGGTCCGTGGATCGAAACCACGCTCTGCTAGGAAATATTTTTTTTTTTTGAATATGATTTTGTATACTATAGATTAGTCTTAGGATAATATACAGAATTTTTCTAGAAGACCTGAACATAGTTTTTGTTCATTTTTATTAATATCATTGATATGATAATAATCGTTATCATTATGATGTACTTTTAAAATAATTATGAATCAGGCGTCTATGTAGCTATACAAAAAATATGATAAGTCATGAATGAGGCTCTTAATGTCTTGGATCGTAGATTCGAGCCTAAAGTAGGGTCTGTGTTTGTGTAACAAATTTAAGTGTCCTTACTTGCTTTATTTGCAATTTTTTCCATGGAGAACAAAGTATAACAAGTTTCTTTGCGGGTATCGAAGCAGCCAAACGATTTGGAATTAAAAATATAATCGTATTACAAGTTTCCTCTATGTTTAAATAACCAAAAAGTTAAGAATGCGGAAAAAAATAAATTCGCCCAACGTGGGGCTCGAACCCACGACCCTGAGATTAAGAGTCTCATGCTCTACCGACTGAGCTAGCCGGGCCTTACGGATTTCCGACACCATCAGCCATACATACCGACATGATCAATTTTGATGATATTTGATATTTATTTCTTTACATTACTTCATTTCTATGGCCTAAACTCTATTTTATTCTATAAAGTAACGACGAATTGCTCATTGACTATGCTTACAAAAATGGCACATAAGGCACAGACAAGTGGCAGGAAAGAATTAATCGCTCTTGGGTATCTTTTAATACCTTCTGTCAGCCTAATATAAAACATACGTCGACGTGGCAGTAAAAAAATGGAAAAATAAATAAATAAACGTTTAACAAAATATTATCTTTCCACAAACTCCAACCGCACCGCTTCCGTTTACATTCCTTTAACCTCGCACAACTTTTCAAAAGTATAATTCATCCAGTTTTAATCCAACTACACACAGCGAAATTAGATGCGACTCTCAAACTGCTTTTCGCGTAATGTGCATACGTTGATACTTGTAGCCGAGCCGCTTATCGAGACGTAAACGAACACGTAGCAGAATAGTTCACGCGTCACTGACAAGCTGGCGCCACTGTCCCTGTGGCTTCTTTTGGCGAAGTGAAACATTCAAGGATAAATAAAAGCGTAATTCAACGTAATCTCAAATCGCTTAACCTCGTACGTCAAAACACATTTTTCATAGATCAGTCTATTATTTAAGAAAGTTACTAAATCAGCACGTCGCGATGACGTTAGCATCGTCGAACTGTTAAGGAATCTTCACAGTTCCGTTGGATGAGTCGTACGTCTAAACAATCAGACTCCTCATTGGCCAAAAATGTCACATTTGATAATTTTGACCAATCAAGAGTTTATCGAATTTTTCGACTGGTACATCACCATTGAAAAACTGTGTAGTTGCTTTTATTATTAACATGATCAAAGCCAGAGCATATATTAACCTTGTCTTAATCTACGCATTATGATTTTGTCAGAAATTAAAGTATGTACATTTGCGAAGATCGCATAAAGCTTACGCGAATAAAACTAATGGTTTATCGGTATAAATCGACGCCCACGGAAAATCGATTAACGCGAGTGACTGTATTATTGAGTGAAATAAAAATTGTATGTTGACTGAGAATGGCTTACGTCATTCAGAAGTGACCGTCAACAGAATTTTAACGAGTCGACGAAAAGTATGAAAAGATTAAAAGCATTTTACCAAAAATATCAATCCAATTGCAAGAAACTTCAGTGAACTTGTTACGTCTGCATTCGATAACTCTTGTGCTTCAGGTTTCTGTGCAAATAAATCTCTCACGAGTATCTTGCTGTTATGTGGATTTCGCATCTTCGTGTAAGTCACATTACACAGTTCCAGATAATCCGCCAATTCAGCCCTGCAGCGCCATTTTAATTTATTATCTCCAAACTCCATACTCTTTAGAAGTTTTAAATTCGTCAACATATTAGTATAGACGCAGGTCAAGTTGTTTCCCTGGAGCGACAAATGTTCAAGACTTCTCATCCGATGTGTAAAGATATCCACTGGAATTTCTATCAGAGAATTGTTAGTTAACGCCAAATTCCTGAGCTGAGTCATATCGCGGAACCAGGATGAGTCTATGATCTCCAGATGATTGTTGTGAATCGTCAGTTCCTGGAGCTTGAAGAGACCATCGAAAGCTCCGGGCTCGACCTCGTGGAGTTTGCAGTTACGAATTACTAGCTTAGTCAGGTTATGGAATTTCGAGAAAGCACGTGGCGGTAGACTGTGAATACAAACGTCGTCAAGCTCAATCGATTCCGCGTTGCTCGAAATTTTTTGGAGTACAGTCAAATTACCGTAGCTGCATTTGTACTTGATTTGATTTGGTTCCAGACCCTCCTCGTAGGTGCATTCTCCTTCCCTTGAGACTTTTAAACAGTGTTCCGAAGCAGGATCCATCGTTTTGTTGCAACCTGGAAAATGTGGTCTAGGCCTAACAGTTGGCGCAGCTTCTGTAGTAGTAGACAAACATTGAGATTCATCTGCATCAATATCATTCTGGAATGTGTCTTTCTCGTATAAAATGCCACGCTCTTCTAGAAACTGGACCAGCCTTAATCTGCAGAGGCAGGTCCAAGGATTCCCAGCTATACGCATGAACTTAAGATAACCCAAGCTGTCCAGCAAATCGAAACTGATGCAAGTCATGCCATTGTTATCGATATCGAGTGTCACTAAATTCGGTAAAAGTGGAAAGACGCCATCTTCGATTCTCGTGATCTTGTTTCCAGTCAAGGACAGTTTTGTCAGATTATACAGACTCCGACTCGTGTCGCGGAACCAGGATGAATCTATGATCTCCAGATGACTGTTGTGAATCGTCAGTTCCTGGAGCTTGTAGAGACCATCAAAAGCTCTGGGCTCGACCTCCTGGAGTCTGCAGTTACGAATTACTAGCTTGGTGAGGTTAGGGAATTTTGAGAAAGCACGTGGTGGTAGATTGCCAATGCAAACCTCGTCAAGCTCAATGGATTCCGCGTTAGCAGCTATTTGGTCAAGTACAAAGAGATTACCGTAGGTGCATTTGTATTTGATGATTTGACCTGGTTCCACACCCACCTCGTAGGTGCATTTTCCTTCCCTTGAAACTCCTGCACAGTAGTTCGGTGGAGAATAAGCCGTTAGGTCGTAACCTGGTGATGGTGACCCAACTGTAACACTTGGTGTAGCTGCTGTAGTACTATAGTAACACGTAGATTCGTTCACACCAATATCATTCTGGAACATGTCTCTCTCGTAGGAGATGCGACGCTCTTCTAGATACTGGACCAGCCTCACTCTGCAGACACACGTCCAAGGATTTCCAGCTATACGCATGAACTTAAGATCACGCAAGCTGTCGAGCAAGTCCAAACTGATGCAAGTCATGCGATTATCACTAATCTCAAGTGTTACTAAATATGGTATAAGTCCAAAGACGCCATCTTCGATTCTCCTAATTTTGTTCCCGGTCAAGTCCAGGTGTCTCAGATTCTGTAGACGATGGAACCAGGATGCTCTGACGATCTCCAAATTACCATTGCTTATAATCAGAGTCTCCAGTGCAACCAAATCGACGAATGCGTGAGGCTCGATGAGTTCCGTTTGGCAATGCCAGAGCTTCAGCATCTTCAAGCTTTGCCCGAATCTCGCCAATGAGCTTCTTCTTATTGTTTTTATACGAGATGAAGAAAATTCAAGAGCGTCGATCGAGCTGGGAATTTCGTGCGTCTGGTCCAAGGTTGTATTGTCGCAGGCGTATGCGAACATGAAACCATGAATGTCAACCCTGTGGCAAGAAGCGCAACAATCTTTTCCTACTAGGACTTCATCGTCAAAGTCCAGCCGAGGGATTTCCTGTATCATCTGTGCTCCTGTTCTTGTTTGTGTCACTGATACATTTCTAAATACCGCAGTTGTATTCCTCACTGTCTCTTTGTGAATTTCACAAATCTGATGCCGTTTTGTAATCTTACTCGATTTTTCAATCTCGTTTGTTTCCAATAGCGGTGAGTGACAATGGAAGTCATTAATTTCGTAAGCGATCCTATGACTCATCAGATAATTTGTCAAGTTGGCTTGACACTTACAGTCCCAGGTGTTGGAAGCCACGTTTAATCTTTTCAGTTTTACCAAGTTATGAAGCTCGTCGATTGATAAACATTGCAATTTATTACTATTGAGACTGAGATTACGTAACTTGCCAAGAGGTAAAAAGGCGCGATTTTCAATTCTAATAATATTATTCGAATCGAGGATCAAAGTTTGTAAATTAACCAAATCGTAAAACCAATTGGATTCTATAACGTTAAAATGATTACCAACTAATACGAGTCGTTTGAGTTTGGCCAATCCCGCAAAGGCACCAGCTTCGATGTCAGTGATGTTACAATTTCGAAATTCGAGACTGCGTAGGCTGTTGCCAAAACGGAAAAAAGTGTAAGCTGGTATCCGCTTGATACTGACCGCACTTGCACTTATCCATCGTATGTCATCTTGCATGCCAGATAAAAATGAGAAACTGTTACCAACGTCTCCTGAACTTGTTAGGATAGTTCCAGGCTCCGGTTGATTAACCGGAAAAAATATTCCACGATTCTCCAATTTCACTTCCGTCATGCATTCGTTTCTGTAGCTCGTAGAATGTTCTTTGTATCCCACATTTATGCCTTTTCTTTCAAAAAAAAGTTCTAGATCCTCCCGGCAACTGCAGAGCCAAGGATTCCGACCAATCCGAACATTCTTCAGGCTAGGAAGATCGGAGAGAAGATCGATGGGTAAACAATTGAGGTCATTGTCATGCAAGCTCAAGGTCGTGAGTTTGGTAAGACCAGAGAATGCCTCGGGCACCACGTAAACAATCTTGTTCCTCTCGAGAACGAGACGACGGAGATTAGGCAAATGTTCGAACAAAGAAGCACGTACGACGCCGATGTTCGAATTGTAAATTACCAGTAACTCAAGATTGTTCAGTCCTCGAAACGCATCAGGATCGATATCTCGTATATCGCAATTGTAAAAAGTCAATTTTTCCAAACGAGAAAACCTACCGAAAGTATCTGCAGAAATGCTTCGAAACCGTGAGACCGAAAATTCGATCCATTCGACAGTGCTAGGCAACTCTTCAAGATTCGAAATATCAGCCTCTATACAAACATATGCTAACGAGCTCTTGTAATTGTGTTTTATCAAAGTGCATTTCTGATCCGACGCGTCAACAACGAGCAACGTCCCACACAGAATCACGAAAAGTATTAAAGACATCGCGGTATAAAGATCCCTCAGATTCTTCCTTATCGTACAAATTCTGTCTAGATTTAAATCCATAGATGCTTAAAGTAATCGTTCGAATTCGAATCTTACGATATAATACGATCCACGTGTTTTTCTTCCTTGGCGTCTTTAAATGGTCGACGTTAATTTGAAATGCTTATGCAACGTTTATTCCGATTCCAAGGTTCCTCCACTTCTCCTAACTTGTCACTGTTGCAATTGACACGCACTATTTTACTCCCACTATCATTTTCCTCGTGGCAGCGTCTCCCACGATGCCATTGATAATCGATGACATTACCAAGACTTCTTTTCCATGTAATGAATCCAGCCGCTTGCAAGGAGTCAGAGGATTCAGCCTAATAAAGCCAGCCGTTGGCTGCTCGGTCGTTCCGCTGTTCCGCCGTTCCGCTCCTGAAACTGTTCCAGATCGATGCGACGGTAACGAAGCTTCCTTTCTTTTCTACTGTACCAATCGAGATTGTACTTTTTCTTTGGGTAGTTTGTGATGCTACTGGAACGAGGGCGGGGTTGATAAAAAGCAAGGCATGCCAGTGAGGGGGGTGGATGAGCTCGAAAAAATAATTAGGTCAAGCACGTTCGCTACGGTTGAACTTTTACGTGATGATACCGAGAGGAATTGACAGAATTTCTGTGACAGATAAACAAGAAATCAATATAAAAATACTGTGGCGTTATTAAGGCTATTCTTGCAGTACTTTGCAGTCATATGGCCAACTGTTTTTATTAGTGATAAATATGTGTGATTTATTTTTTTTAAAAGCAGCATAGTATTAGATTAATGATTTGGGAATTTTTTTACACGATCGATCTGATTCTCTGCATAATAAAAATATTGAGGCAAAAGTAACAACTTTGACAGTTATGAACCATGTCAACTTACGTACAACAACGCGGCAACGTCGCAAACTTTGTCGCCGGTCTGCCAGCTATTACGCGTACATAACCTCAATGCTTGAAAGATGATCGAGCAGCCTCGACGTAATTTCTATCTTTTGTTCAGTATCACAAGAGTTACATCGTAATCTAATATTAATTTGTTTCTTAAATATATAAATATTTTTGATGTATCCTCTGCTTTATTCAACGATTAAAAAATGGTACAGGGTCAACAGATCATGCGCATGCGCGATACGCGTCAGCTGATACGTGCAAGGTTGTCAAACTGCTGCTCGAGTACAACTTTAATTCCCGTCTTGTCGGATTAGCCGAATAAAAATTTGAGTTTTATTATTATACAATAAAATCAATAAATTTGAGGTTTTATCGGTATTTTTCGAAATGTTCATTGCATCGATTGGTCAGTGTTTCATTCGTTGCTCTAGTTTTGAGATATAATAATTTTGGCATAGTCAAATAATGGCACTAGTTTCGTTTAGCATTGAGGCTTATACTTGCCATGTAAAATTATCAAAATTTATAAGCACATATCTTCGTAAAAAAAACCGGTTAAAAAATTCCTAAACTTAACAGAAATATCATAGGAAACCGCACCTTTCCTTTATCGTATTTTGACCAGCCTATCTGGATTTGGTATAAAGGCAAAAAATCACCTTAAAATTACATTATAACGAACGTGCGATTAACAGTGCACATTATGATGGAAAATTGAGAAGCGCAAAGGATACCAACTTGATAAAACAACATGTGACGTATATAAGATCATCGAGGTTATACATCAGTGGAGGAAATAAAGCACGAATGTTTACGGAAGACTATACGTAAAGACACGATGAGAATGAAGGAAGATGTAGAAATTAAAATAATGGTAAAATTTGAATGCGTAATGGAATACATCCTGTATTATTGTAAAATAGTGTCATTAACTATTTATCGTAATTATTAAAATAGATAATTGGTTAAGATGTTATCACTGTTTTTATTTATTACAGAACATTCCCATGAGCTAATCTGATTCTTGTCATGTGCACAAGTGAACAATGGATAAAATACCTGGCGATTCTTGGCCTGTGATTAGGGACGTTCGAATAGAGCGGATTGACGTAACCAAAAAGGAGTGGAGGACGAGCCAAACGAGAGGAGCGACTGATGGCGCTCGAGTAAGCTGACAATTCGCGGGCGTACGTTATATAAATGCGTAAAGCCAAGGTCACGGTTGCTCCTGCCCCACTGCTGCTATTATTAGCTCATCGCAGTACCTTTCGCAGAAAATGTACGGCGCAAAATAGAGCTTACGTCTGGTGGCTAACGGGTGCAATCGAGGATTCAGGCCAGTTATATTAGATTTTGTTTTATGGTCTAGTTTATAAAAAAAAATTTTTTTAGTACAAATTTCACTGATCGTTGCAGTTCTTTGGCGATTCGCTGGAAAAATATTGATTTCAGGTCTAGTTCACTGGTCAATCAGTGGCTTTGTGTATATAGAATATCCTACCTGTAATGGGGTCGTTGTGACGTCACCATATTTTTTTGAGGCGTTGTCCTGTCGAATGTAACTTAATATTGGCACATATAATGAATTGATGTAGCTTATAATAATATTGAGACGATACTTTTTCCTTTGTGATGCATTTTAGTCATGCTTGTACATATTGGTATAATTTATTGTAGCAACTTTGTATACTTGAACTGTCATATGTGTATCCATATACATAATTATATTGATTATAATTCTTAATAGAAGTTCAATTTATATATTGGATTGCTGGCTCAGTGGATAGTGTCTCTGATGGAGAAAAGGAATATTTGGACTTATGAGGAAGGAAAAAAAGTGCAGAAGAGGATTGGTGGCTATACAGAAAAAATGCAAATAAAATATATGTGTCCATGACACATGTTATAAAAGTTAATAATATGAGCAAACGTAGAGTGCCAGAGGTTACAAAATTGAAAATAAAATTATAGCTAGAAACCAAAATATTGATGTGGCAACAGCCGTGTCTGTTATATAAAAAATATACAAAAAGAAGTACAGTCTGAAACGTGTATAGTGCAAGTAAAAAAAAGTATCCTGAAAACGAAACTCACAAATAAACAATGTTATAACAAAATCAAAAAATCTTTTAGTCTTTTCTGTACGTGTAAAAAAAATAATAGAAAAATTATTTTAGCATCAAAAACAATTTAGCTTAATTATAATTTAAGATATAATATTGTATGTTTCTTGCGTAGATCAATTAACAGGTATTTTCAAGAAATGTGTAGCTGTTTTCAACGGGATAAATATCAATGTTAAACTTGATATTGGTGAATTGAACTTGAAAAAAACTTGTAGAGAGACTTAAGCCCGTATTCAGAACTTGCTCTTAAGGTCACTAACAGTGTCACTATCAGTTAAAAGTGATTTGCGCCGAGCTGTTAGTGACCGTATTCAGAACTTACTTTTAATCCGCTTTTAGGCAGCGATGCGCTGCTAACAGGGAAGCAGCTTATTGTAACATGTACCTTCAACCGCGTTCGGAATAGTTCGGGAAGATTCGGGCATACTCGATTATGTCCGGGAGTATTCGGTGGCATTCGGAAAGCGCGAACTTGATATTTGGTTAAAGCTGCAGCCATCTTTGAAATTCGAAATTCAAGAATTCCCATTCGTCAAGGCAAACTATTAATATTCAATTGATACGTGAAAATCGTATAAATGTAGTGGGTATAAATCTATTATAAGACAAGCACCAGATGAAAATGACAAAAATAAATGGTCGTAAATCGCCAGGGAACGAGAAGAGAATTTAACCGTTGAAGAAAAAACATTAGAGTAAAGCAAATAAATGCTAGATTGTAAAAGAGTAAAAGAGACAAATTAATGAAACAAACAGAGAAAATGGCAGCGACTGGAATTAAGAGTAAATGGAAAGATATAAGGGGTGCATAGCAGCCCTGGAAACTCGCAGCAAAGAAGACAACTTCTTGGTATCGCAAGCGTGCGAGTGGTGCGGGTGGAGGTCGTCTGCCCTTTCAAGACCTTCCAGGCTCGATTTGACAATCAGTAAAATTTTCCCGGAAGATTTTGTGGAGGATGAAAATCCCCACGACGCTGATGGCCTCTGAGCATTGAACACGACCGAAAAGCCTAAGTATGACGTCACGTACGAAACGGATCACATCTCTATCGAAAAACTTGCGGATTTCTTACTCTCATTTCATTGACTTCACCGACTTCGTCCACCACGGCAATAACCTCTATCTCCTCCACCATATTTGAGCGACCTGTCACTTTAAACGTGCCCCTGCCTACATCTCCGAAGAGGTCGCTGTTAGTCCCAAGATGGCGCCAAACAGCGCACTTTTGAATGCTTAAAAGCGGTTTTGAATACGGTCACCTTTAAGCTCACTAACAAATAATTTAAAAGCGCGCTGCTGGCACTAAAAGCGAGTCTCTGAATACGGGCTAAAGTGTACATAGTCATTTTATATAAACGTCTTCTGCGCCACTGGGTACTAATCACAAGTTAAGATGCAATAATTTTTTAAAATATTCATTTAATTCTGAATCTTATCCATTACAATTATCAGTAAGAATGACGTCAAACATTGAAATTGCAGTGAGACGTACAAAAATGTTTTTTCTATTTACCAATTCAATCAGTAGATACGTCGATTTCACTGATTCAATTAATAGAATTATACTGATTCCCAGTCTCGTACCTATGACTGCGTCGTACAGTGCCTATTAACTGAAAACCAGTGAATATTGACTAATTAATTTGTAGAGAGTAGATCATTAATAATTGCTTTTAATGAATACCCAATTACAGAACAGACCACCTAATCCAAGACCATGGATCAATATCCAAGTGTGCCTATCAGTATTCAGGAATGATCCAAGCAATGGTTAACAGTGTCGCTGACCTATACCTATTCCTCCACCACCTTGACGTTCCTGTCCTCGACATTCCCATCTTCCCTCCGCGACACATGACAGTCACTGGACATGCGACCGGCTTCCGAAATCGATTTTCGGCGAAAGGCTGTGGATGTTAAAAAATTCAAGTACAGTAACTGCAAATCAGTCTTCATCGCACGTTCAATCTACACTGATCCTAGTGACCATGACGAGGACGATGATGATGATCATCAACGTCCTCGTCGTCGTTCTCGTTGTTGTTGTCGTCGTCGTCGTCGAGCGAGCGTGTCCGAGTAACCGGATAACAGTCGAAGAGTGCGCAGTCTTGCACGA
>JARPRH010000712.1:994413-1037596 GCA_031763665.1 Calameuta haemorrhoidalis
CGTTCGGTCCAGGCAATTATTTTGGACAGCCATTCAGTCGAGAATGACGCGAGATGAGGACGCGTGACTCATTCGCGGTAATATCGAGACGTTTTACGTAAGAGCTGCATAACGTAAAACGACGAGTGTTTCTTATTTTCTTCCGTCATCCCCCCTGACCATCTCTGCCACTTGGTACTTTTCTCCTTCCACTGACTACTTGGCATCTACTATACTTGGCAACGATTCGCGTGACGCTTCATAATGTTACAACAATTTTTCGACGCCCTTGGCAAAAATTCGGTAATGAAAAATTATCTTTCTCTTATATTTTTCATTTACTTTAAGCTACATCATTACACTTACTGTACAGTATTCACGCGTGCATGTGGTTGCATACGATTCTTGTGGCATCGACTCGTTTATTACGATTTACCGTGACATCGTTTTATATAGCGTCCAGTCAGACAGGTAGAGCCAGGAGAGTGCAGTTACAGTTTATGTGATATGATGGTAGATATATCTAGATGCGTATAATGTATCAGGGAGAACACGTCAATAATGAGTGTATAGAGTATACATACAAAGTCTTGTGGTTCTGAACCTTACTTGATATCTGGGGAACAGACGAACGAAGTTAATGTTTGACAATGGGTCCGTCGTTCTCCGCACTCCTGGCGGCACAGTTTGTGTTCGAAGGTCATTTCATGAAATGCCCTTTTGAGCGCAACTTCAATGACCAAAAGTGAAATTGTATTGTCAATGTGTCGTGTGTTTCAGGGTCGGAGCGGAATGTCCGTAGGCCCGGGAGGGCAGACGCCGTATAAGCGTACTGCACGGCACGCTACCGTTAACGCAACGACAACTGCGAAAACAATGTGAGTAACAAATAATACATGTTACCGACCGATGCGTTTTTTTATTTTAATTAGCCGAAGATTTTCGTCGTTGTCGGTCCAACAGTTTTCGTCGATCGTGGCGCCATCGCTGGGAGAATCCTTGTACTGCGGAAAGACAAACGTTGCGAAAGATAAACGGGCTGCTTATCTTCAGTCAAACGATAAAATGTTTAGTGACCAATCGAGTTGCTCTTTCTTTCCTTATGAAACAATTTTAATAAATTATTTTCTATATTGGGAATGTCTTGCATATATTTAGCTTCATGATAAGATTCCTAATGGCAAAATAATTATTATGTATCAACTTTATAAAAAACAAGAAGTCATTCTTAACTGGCAAATATTAAAGTTCTTTCAACTTGGGGATATAGCTCAGTGGTAGAGCATTCGACTGCAGATCGAGAGGTCCCCGGTTCAAACCCGGGTGTCCCCTAGAATTTTTTTTTATTTCTTCAAGTTCTATCATCATTGCAAATGAGTAATCATTTTTTAAATCGATATCTCGATTCAACCCTAATCACATATCTGTTCGATATACCTGCGAAGTTAATTTTTATAAATAAAATAACAAGACGATATCCGATTGAAAATAATAAAAATCTTAACCAAAGCTACATTACGAGAATGAAGAGTCAATTATCTGTCTCCTTTTGAATCTCTTTTAAATATTCATTCAGCTCTTTCAATTCCGTAAGGCCATTGACCCACAGTCAGCAATCGACCTGACCTCATCTATATTTTCCGAACGACACTGACGAATGCTCTTCGTACGCTCACAGATAGATAAATTTTCTCAATCAAACGAATAGCTCAATTAGAACGATCGAGCGCGCCTTCAATAAATTTCATTTAATTTACAGATCGAAACCAGCGCCAAAATTCACAGCAGCGCAGACCAAAAGACGGGATCCAGTAGCCTCGCTATTTGCTCCTAGAAAAACAGCAAACCGGAAGCTCCTATCAGACAATCGATCAGAACTGGATAAAGCAAAGCTAAGAGTTCGGTATGTCCCAGAGGGTAATCCTTGATCTATTAATCATCAAACAAACACCTATTACCTTACTATTCTGTTTGCATAATCAAATTCAAATTCGATAGACTCATTTCAAAGCACTTCACGGTAATCGAAGGACAGTGCATCTATTGTGATGTACAATGAGTCCATGTATTATTTTCATCCACGCCCATCCTACCGAGATAAGACTACTTAAGTGTCACATATGAAGCCATAGACACATGCTCGATGATCCAAGTGTACATACATGAGCACATGTGTCTGAATGACTGACTGGCTACGATGACTCGTGTACGAAAGCATCGCTTGGCAGAAGTTCAATCGAGTCTATTAACGTGCGCAGAAGATGTGTGCATTAGTGTGCGACGTAGAGAACAGCCATGATATTTCAAACGAACAAGGACCACAGGCATCTATTGATTGTCAACATGACGGCATTACACGTGGTAAAAATTTGGCACAGGCCATCTGCTCGTAAATCAGCGATTCACTGAGGTTGCTCGTTGGCACTGGGTCCCAGCAGGTCGTAGACACCGGATTGATCATCCTGAATGTTAATGTGCGATCGGAGCTGTTGAACAGCTTGGATATAAAGATTCGACAGAGCATCATTGTGGAATAGCAAGAAGAAGCAATAGAGATTCATCGTTCACCAGGATGCTGAGGATGTTCTTTATGGTATTTGATGAGAGCGAAGAATGCTTGAACTCAGCTCAAAGAGGCTTGAGGTTAACAGATGGATTGGTCTTATGTTAGCAAAGCTTGTCTTGGCTTCTATTTATGTTCTTTATTTTTTTTTTCACGATTCTCTTCTTCTTCTTTTGCGTTTGATACTTCGCTCGCGCTGTTGCCGTGATCCACCGGAGTGACCAGAAATTTATAAAGAGCGGAAGTGCCTGCGAAGAAGAGGAATTTGATGCCTGAGGAATTGTCGAGGAAGCTAAAACTTGTTTTTAAGAGGCTAAGATAACGATTCGCTTCGAGACAGATAATGGCGAGCATTAATCACGATAGCGTTGTCAGATATTACTGAACAATTGGGCAATCCGATATGACGGAATTTGCCGTCCGGTTTGGTTGGCAATACTGCAGGTGGGTCGAGGGACGGAGAAATAGACTTGTGGCCGTGGAAAACGGTGTCTGCTGAATGACAACTGGAGTGAAAATATATTTTATGTTGAGATGCGTATAGCAGCTCGAGAAATTATTATGGGAATTCGAGCGTTACTCTGGTCAGAGTTATCGTTATTTTCAATCCCCGGAGGCGGACCGTGACGATTCTTACGTTAGTAACGCTTACGAACGGAGAATCAACCGTTCGAGACTGGCGACCCACTGACAAGAGTGCCGGACGCCGGCGACGCTCCCGACGCCGAGCGCCTACGAGAAGTCACGAGCGGCAGCAGCACTTCGTCCTGGCACTTTGTCGCGAATGGTGCGAGCTGCCTATATACACAGTGAACCAAAAGTACAGCTTTGTCGAAGTTATTGGTATCAGCCAATATTTACGTATTGTTATGTCGATCATTTTCATTTGAATTTAATCCGCTGGATGCCATTTTGTTTTCATGCAATTTCTTTTTATCACCAGGTATATAACACCAGAGTAACGTTTTAACGATATACCCTGTGTACGGTACTGGATCATTTGGACAGATGATCAAGTATCGTGGAAAAACTCCTCAGCACGTGGTGTAAAGGTCGGTCGTTGGCTCGACTCTGACTTTTCGCGCCCGATTCCCTGTTCAGCTCGCCGAATAGAAACCAGCCTTTAATTGGCGGATTCTTATGGTAAAAGAGAGCAGACGACCTCAATTGACTCTTCTCGGAGGAGTCTCAAGGAAAATCGTGTAGAGACGCGGACGTCCACGTGCTTGAAGGGACCGTTCTACGTGTCGTGTGGTTACACGAAGAGAGAGAGAAAAAGAGAAAGAGAGAGACGTAGGAGGGATGCTGGAGAAGAGGAAAGAAAAGAAGAATATGAAGAGATGGAAGTGGGGATGACGTCATCGCGTCAAACTCGCGGAGTCTCCTGCTTACTCGGCGTATCGTCGCATGCACAGCACGGCGCTCGCGCGCGACAGTCGCGCCTTTAACGGACAATGAAAACGCAGCCCGATTGCATTATTTTAATCGTCGGTATGCGAAATGCGCTTACGTGCGTCAATGACTGCAGGAGGAATCAAATGAAAATGCATCGGGAGTCACGAAGAGGAAGTTAATGATATTTAGATAAAAATAGTCGCTGCTTCCGACGCCTCCATGTAAATGAGCTTAAGACATTCCTCCTTGCAGTCGCAATATCAATTGACTTATCCATTGGCAGGTACGCGTGGGTATTGTCATTGACATAGAAAGATTCGTTATGCGTCTTTCTTCGATGCTCGAAATTTACATTGGAATTTTGCGTAGCGACGCCTTCGCATACTACGCGTACAAAACGGCTCGGCCGTATTTGTCGCTCCGACTCGGTTAAGTTCGGCTTTGTATTCTTCTTTTACTTCTTCGCTCCGTCCTCCTCGCGTCCAGACAACGTAACAACTAACGTCCATGGGCGTCTTTTTCTACGTAATCGGGATCCTGCGAAATTCTTATCTTATTAATGTCCAAGACGATTACCGGTCGATTATCTCTCTTTATCCTCAAGCTCTTCCTTCTCTTATAAAAGGCCATGACGTGCCTTTATTCAATAATTTTATTATCACTTTGATACCGGCTCGTGTATACCGAGTATACACGTATGTATGTCTATACGTAGAAGATATCGCTAGTGTGGTTCAGCGAATATACATTGCGATAAGAATGCTGGCGTCGTCCATGACGCTGGTGATAACACCTCAAAGGTGTCGTGTGTAAGGACTTGGCGATTTATCTGAACACTTGACACACGTTGATCGTACCCAGTCGCAGATTTTTAATTCCTCGTTAATGTGTTTGTCTTCTTGCTAGATTACGGAGTCTTGGATCGGATATCTATTAGGTGATCAAGTACTCTGTCCCAGCTCGGATTACTGGATCTTTAGTTTTCTAGGATTACATCAGGACGTGGATCGATCGCAGAACTCGTAATCGTGCTTCTCGATTCGATCTTGAACTTTCCGCATGGACGAGCAATATCCTGGAATGGTCCGGATGGCTCTTTTCGTTGCTTGAGAAATGATTCGAGTAGCGCAGCAGTGGATGATCCGTCACAGTGAGCTACTTGGGTTCTGGTTTTACTGCGTGAGACAGATGCACTAAAATTTACTAGAAAAGAGTACAGTAGTTTTGTCTTTCGTCGATGGTTAAACTGAATACTTCTGTTAGGTAATTAAAAGTAGTTATCTTTAATAGTATAATTAGCCAAGGTCCGATACTTAGTTTTCTTTGTTTTGAAATTTTAGACTTGTTTTATAATTTTTCCTTTTTTTTTTCATCCGTTTTATGTGCCGCACGGAGAAGATAGATTTGTGAACACTCACGTCAGTCAGAGGATTTCCTGATGGATTATCCCAAACCTAAGTACACTGGGACTTATTTGAGACTAGTTAGGGCCCGCTGGAAACGTTTGGATCACCGGGTAGTAACGAGCCATATGTCGACCGTATGAGAAAACTGGTCGGCCGGAGAGTCGTCTGCAGATTCCGTGGCCTCCTTAGTCCGCTTGAGGCCCCTTTATGGCTCCTTAACCAGGCCCATTTCTGTCGTCCCTTTCCAAAGTTTCCATCGTGACGTTTCTACTCTCTAGTCTCATTTTCCAGATCTATTCTCACCAGCGAACAATATCAGTCGGCGAGCAACCGTGTGATAATGGGGTCTTACGGGGCCCCATTTATCTTCTAGACTCACAGTAGTTAACATTAAGGTATCGAGATGGTAAAACTTTGTCTATGTCCACTTCCCAGATTCTCTCATCCACATTTAAACTTTCAGAGCATCGCCGTCAGTGCTCCTCACTCTTCCTTGTACATTCATCTATGCATCCTCTTCCTTCATTCTCTTGATCTTCCACCAGTGGTCACGGATCCTGTAAGCCTTTTGGACGTTGACACGAGCAGCAGTCCCCGTTTAAAAGACACGAGAGAGCTTGGGTCCTCGTGTCCCTCTGGCGGATAGGGCCAAAATACTTCCCATGGCGTATCGGAGCATACAGAGAATAAGCCTGGCTTGGTCCGGGATCGAAGGGATCTTTAGGGATTGAGAGGAATGGAGAAATGGCCGGCAGGAGATGCCCAGAGCGTCTCTGGCGGGGAGAGGGAGAAGTTGTGCCAGGACAGTCCTGTTGGCTTAAGAGACGTTTAGTGCTATGTATACCAGACATTGCTGGTGGTTCTACTACTAGTAAGTAGTTCTCTCTCTTTCTCTCTCTTTACAAAGCGAGACTCTCTCCATCTCGCTCCTTCTCCTTACCCTTGCACACTGCGAAACTCTTCAGCACTTTGTAGAAGAAGCCGAGTGCAGCCTCTCTGGTTCTGCAGTTCTATGCCCAGTACCCCTACCAGCAGCAGGGAGCATACCGTGCAGTGGGCCTCAAGGAAGTGGTGGAGGCGAAGAGAAGGAGGAGTAGGAAAACCTCGGTGGAGGGGGTCTTCGAGTCTACAGACTCGAAGTCGAACTCAGTAGCCGATGCACTGTCGTTTTGAACGCGTTGTACTACGGCGTCCCTGTGAACGTCCTTGGCGTCCAGTCGAAAGGCCGCTGGAACATTCGCGGGGCACGAGACTCTTGCCTTCCGTCTCTTGGCTCTTTGCTGATCGTTGTCTAGAATTTTTTTAGAGGTCGTTAACTGTAACTGCCTCGTGCCCCTCGTACTCTGGCATCCCGTGACCCGTGACAGGGACTCTTCTGCCGGATTCCTCAGCGAAGGACCTTGGAGCATGAAACTGTGAGATACGTGAACTCGTGATGGTGCTCCTCGTCGACTCGACCGACGGGGAATCTTCGACTTGAATCTCGGCGTCTTACGAAAGTACCTTTGATCTCGGCGTTACGACCAGTTCTGCCAAGGTGAAACGTTCGAAAGGCGAGATCTGGTGTGCGCCAACTGGTAAAGGCTGTGCGATGCGTGAGAACGAGTGAGATGCTGATACGATGTGGTCTCTGATGGATCGGAGCAAGAAGCACTGATATAGGAGTGCAGTTACACCGAAGCATACCTCGTGGCAGACACCACTGTCTGCCTGCGCTCTCCTGCATCGTTGGTGCAACAAGTGGTCGGTGCAGCGCATCAGCAACTGTTCGGAGACTGGTAGTGAAATGAAATTTTTGTGCTGGAAATTACTTACACGATATTCCTGTACTTATGGTGTCAGTACAACTGCCATTTAGTCTGAGATATAATCCTGCTCGCTGTGCAGAATCTATACCTAGCTCCTCTAGTAGCTGGAAGTGCGCACTTGGACACTGGTGTCAAGATTAGCCCAGTGTTTTTAAGGTATTCCAGACACGTATCTGCATACCTTGGCAGATTTAGGAAGTAATACCAAGAGTCAAGAAGGATTTTTTATGTTGATGGAGACGTTATCAGTGATCCTGTTATGAAGAACGAGGCAGTGCTCTGCAGTGATTGGTGGATTCCTATTGTATTGGTGGCCGGAGGCCTGAATACGAGATTAAATGCGACTCGTGGTGCGCAAGGTGTTCTTAAGTGAGGAATGGAAAGAACGACAGGAATGTCGGTCAGTGGTGCTTGGAGATTGGTCATCCTCTGGACCAGTTGTATCCCGGGAAACGAAGGATCTTGAAACTGTGCAGTGTACTCAGGCACCTCCAGGACCAGGTCTACCTGGAGACAGAACGTACTCTGTTTGAAATTCGGTTATCGTGATCTGGATTGATTGGTTAATTGATGGCGTGGACGTATGATAATCAGTGACGCTTTTTAATATCAGTATCAGCTTTGTGCCTGTGAACTATGACCCTTACGAGGGTCTTTCAATTTTACAAGAGTATCGTATAGTCCTTAGAGCGACCATGATGAAGTTCAAATCGCTATTTCGCAGAGGACAGCCGAGCCATCCGCCTCAGCAGCAGCAACAGCAGCAGCAACAGCAACAAGCTCAGGTTGGCTTGAGGCAGGCATCGAGCGCTTCGTCGCTCGATACTAAATCCGATAGTCTACCGCCTGCCTCGGGAACTTATCATCCTTCTGGCAAGGCTGCAGCCAAGGCCAACGCCAAGGGTCACGCAAAAGCTCCCTCCAAGAGTTCTGCCAGGATGCAGGAGCTTGAACAGGAGCTTGAATTGTTGCGGAAGGAACGTGCCAGACTTGAGGCAAATTTGCGGGACACTGCGACAGACGTCGAGCGTCTCGACGAGCTTCGCAGGGAGCTCACTTCGCTGAAGGTAATTACCTACTTCTTTTATAATTTAATTGCCTAAATAACTTTCATGTACGTCGTGCAAGAGAAAATGTCTTTTGCTTAATTACACTTCTTCCTTTTACCTTTTACTTAGTTTCTCTGACCTTTCATCCTTGTCTCTCATTCTTCTATTACTGTGTTTTGCTTCTGCTTCGTCCCGGATTTATACTCTTTTTCTTTATCTTCAACCACCCTGTTTTGTAACTGCGACGTCCTCGACCTTATGTGAATACCAGTCGGATAGAACTTTCATTATATTCAGTCAGGATAATTCGCGTATTTATAATATGGAGTGCAGTATTAATACACAAATCTATATTTTTTACTTACCTTAAACTGAATTGTTGACTTGATTCTTGTTAAGCTAACGGATAATTTCAATAAAAAGATAAGAGATGATACAACGTTTGTTCAGGTTTCTTATTGATGCTTTTCATTCGCTTTAGAATTCGTACGTTGGAAATACTTTTGTGAATGACTTATTCTTTTGCTGCCAAGGGAACTTTTCTTTCAGAACTTTTTCTGATTTCACTTTGGGCCAAATGTCATTAATGGTTATTGTATAGTTTGGGTCTGATTAACGACGCACGTCCTTGTCCTGCTAAAGTTTGCGTGAGGGTATGTCGAGGTTTAAATAAAAGAGAAAAACATCCCTGAGGTGTCCGCATTGCGTAACGGGTCGTAGCCTGTCGAGAACTCGAATTGCGAGAGATCGAAGTTACAGTTGGGAGATGGGAATGTTTACTAGTAGGAAGGTGGAGCGGTATTCTCAGAGCGTCCGAGCGTCCCGGGCGAGATGAAAAAACGTTACATCTCCTCGCCTACGGTAAAATAATTTCGCGTTGAGGATAAACGTTCTGATTGTGCTTATTGAAAATGCACGTTTTTACGTAGAGCAGAAAATTTGTGATTGATATGATAGGCCAGATGTTTGCGGGAGGCGTAGACACGAACAGAGGGTTTCGAGTATCAGGGCGAACCTAACCTCCTACGCGTGACAGCTAGATTTATTTCCTGAGGCTAGATTTACCGAATTGCCTTGAACGGTGTAATTAAATTTCTCAGGAACTCGAGGATCTCGACTGCGTGGTGACCTGGGGGATATCGGTTTTCCGTAATTTGAGAGTCTCAGCCGCGACTGGCGGATAGTGTGGTTAGAGACGGTTTTGACTAGGTGTTTTTGAAGCAACTCGATACATTTTGAGGAATTTAAAGTCGTCGGTGTCGTGAAATTCTGTTCATTGAGTAATTGCGGATTCTGTTTGGTTACATGCAGGAACAGCATAACGTGGAGTTGGAACGTCTCGCTGAGGAGAACGACACGTTGCGTGCTCGTCTTCGAGATGTGGCACATTCTCCTCTGTCGGATTCCGAGAAACAGCAACTACTACTTGATGCATCAAGACTTCATAATTCTGCACCTGCTTCTATTGCAATACCACAGGAAGATGGATCTATGGCGATTTCAAACACAGCACTGGATAGTCCACAATGCACAACACCGGATTGGGATAAAAGATCTTCTAGCTCTGTCTCTGAGGTTTCTGTTGCCTGTCTGCAAGACAGGATTTTACAGATGGAAGAAACACATTATTCTACTAACGAAGAGTTACAAGCAACTATTCAGGAACTCAGTGATTTGCAGGTACCTTGCTTTTCTGGTTTTTATTCAATCGCAATATATCATATCGAGAGACTTTAGATGCATTAGAGATATTTTACTTCATAGGCACAATTAACTGAGCTTCAAGCAGATAACGAGAGGCTGACAGAAGAGAAAGGTGTGTTGTTAGAGTCGCTATGTAGACAAACAGAGAAATTAGAAGATTCTCGATCAAAGGTGGATACACTGCAAGGACTTCTTTTACGTGAAGAGCAACCACAAGAATCACCACAAGGCTACAACACAGAAAGAGAACAGAAACTTGTGGATCTGCTTAAGGTAGGCATACGTTCAAGAAATTATAAACTGTTGCAATTTTGACCTGTTGCAACTGTTGAATTTTACCTAATCTTGCATATATAAATATTCTAGAGTGCGCAAGAGGAACGGGAATCGTTACTTTCAAAGCAAGAGGAACTTACTTCAGAACTAAAAAGTTTGCGTGCTACGGCAGATGCTAGTGCAACAGAGACTGAACGTCTAACCAAACGAGTGCATCTTCTGGAATCGACAGTGGATGCCGCCAACGTAGAACGTAAACAGCTGGACCAGGAACTAGCCGAAGCAAGACAAGAAGGTGCGAGTCGTAGCATCGAGATCAGTAGGCTGGCCACTCTTCTGGAAAATGCTCGCGCCAAAATCGAGGAACTCGAACAGTCTAGGCAGTTAGAGAGCAAGAGCGAAGCCGACGAACTCCTGGATGCTGCACGACGTGAAAAGGATACTCTTGAGACACAAGCAGCGGCACTTCAGGAACAACTAGCACGTTCGCACTGTGATCACGATCGTCTTCGAGACCAATATTCACAGCTACAGGAAGAGTACAAGGTAAGTTTAATTACGAGAATCGGTTTCACCATGGTAAGCTATTATTTGTCATCAATTGTGTCTCTCTGTCTAATCAGGTGGCTCGAAATAACGCAAAGTCCGCGATCGATGATCTCGAGTACCGGCTGAATCAACTGAAGGAAGAGCGAATTTCTGTTAATTCGGAACTGCAGCTGGTGCGAGATTCTCTGGCGGAACTGCAGGCTCAGTGCCAACGTCATCTAGAGGACAAGCGTGAACTCAAGGCCGCCCTGAGCGAGGCGCAGAGGCGAGAACGAGACGTTCAGGCTCATAATTATGAACTAGATCGTGCCTTAGCCGAAGAGCGTAAATTGCGCCAGGAGGAGAGCACCGAGTGGAAGCAATTCCAGACTGATCTTTTAATGACCGTCAGGGTCGCCAATGACTTCAAGACTGAGGCACAGAGTGAGTTGGAACGCGTCGTTATGGAGAATAAGGCCCAAAGAGACAAACTCAGGGCTCTTGAGGCTCAACTCGACAAACTAAACAAAGGTGAGTCACTTTTTTTTTCTATTTTTGACACCTGTCACGTGCATTTTGTGATATCAAGGTCAGGGAATTACATTAACCGAAAATTTATTCCTAAAGTAGAATAATCAATGATTCTTAAACCGACAGTGAATTTACTGTGATTTACATATTTTAAATATAATGTCCTCCGTTCGTTGAGGTCAAAAAGGATTTTTATTAATTTGAAGGCTAATTTACATTAGGGGACTTATTTATCTAAGATTAATTTGAATATTTTTTTTGACACTCTTGAATTACGGATTAGAGAGCAACACGAGCTCCACTGACAGGTCGTTCGACGAGATCAATACGTCTGACAGAATATCGACAAACGGAACATTGAAACGCGGTCGTAGAATTTTGAAAACACGACCCGAGCCCAAGAAAATATTTTCGGAAGCAAATTTATCCGATTCTATTGAACGAGTTTTGTATGGTGAAGATATGTATAGTAAAGTGAGAAAAACATATCCAGTTCCGACAACTAAGAGTCTCGATTCGAAGCTTTCAATAAAAAAAGAAGAAGAAATCAGTGAGTCACCGATCCTAAAGGAGGCTGTACAAATCGCTGATAAATTAGAGTCCGGCAGGGAAGTCGAATTTTCTCCATCCTTTATCGTGGACTCGATAACCGATTCGGATGCTTTGACTTCACAAACGTATCCTGTGCCAAATTCAAAATACGACGAAATCAAGATGTACGCGAAGATGAAGAAAGAAATTTTACAAACACCTATATCGCTGGAGGATGAAAATACTTTGAAAAAATCCACGGACTCTGAGAATACAAATTTGGAAAGCGACATGCAGGAAGATTATCCAAAATTGTATAAATCAGTTACTCCTAATTGGAAGATGCCGAATGTTGTTGAAAATCCAAATTTGAAAGACATTAGGGCAATTCAAAATACTGGAAAGGATTCTTATGGCATCAACATATCAAACAGCCATTTTTTTGTGCCAAAGAATTACGTCTTTTCGGATAGTAGCTATGCCATGAATGATCTGCGATTCGAGGTCGATCCAGGCATGAACAAGTTACTTAAGGAGAGTCGAGGACTCGATGGGAAGATTAATAACAGCGTTTCACTGCCAAATTTAATTGACAAACAAATTTTTGAAAGCGAGGAACCGGTAGAATACGATGAACCTTTATACGCTGAAATAATTGGATACAGTCCTAAAAATAGTTTGAACAGCGATAAGAGCAGTTCATTTGGTGATAATTTATATAGCACGATCCCAGAAATTCCACCGTCAATACCAAAAAGACCTTTGGCAATTAACAAAATAGAAAAACCTGAAATGAAGAAAGACAAGAGACTATTTCTGAAGAAAAAAGAGTCAAGACCAAGCAGCGAAATCGTTGATTCACTTCTTGATGATTTGACATACCGATCAATTCCTAGAGCACCTAGAAAAGACGGTTATTGGCCAAGATCCTCTGGTTCACTGGAGGACCTGAGAAAATACAATAAATATAGCATAAACAAAGAACCCGGTAACGCATTCCAATTCAACGATAAGAAAGAACCAGAAAGCGCGCGCAATTCAAATAACACTGAAGCAACTTCAACTCCTAAGGAATCTGAAAGCTCGATTGTCGAAGGTAAAAAGTCTGCGAATAAATTCGATAAGATAATTAATGACATCGAAGTGGTGACTGCTAAACCGATAATGATTACCGATTCAGACAGTGCAGAAGATCCACTGAATTCGCAGAAGATCAAAATGGATCCGAAATCTAAAGAACCCATAAAAGAGATTTCAATCCAGAATCCAAATCCAGATTTAATAATGGAGCCAAAAATGTTTTCCCTAAAAAGACCAGTACGCACTGTAGATCCTGTACCGTTACCTAGAAAATCTTTAACTCCGTCACCGGAAGTTAGTCCAAAAAAATTGACATCCCAGAAGCGTTTCACAGTTAGCGTAGTCCCTGAATCGGAATTGCCACAACCAGTGAAAATAAAGATTCGAGAAAGTCCAAGTTCCACATTAGAAAGACGCAATTCTTACCCAACGTTCGTTTCGTCCGAAATGAACAATGAATTACCTGCGGATGACCTAGACGCTAGAATTTCCATGCATTCCTTGAACGGCCATTTCCAATTTCCTCAATCAACGTCATCGCCTGCTCAATCATACACGTCCTCGTTCGTATCACCAAGTGAAAAGCGAGTGGACTCCAAGGAAGGAATTTACGGAAAGTTGCGTCACAAGTCCGTAGCAGACGTTCAAAAGAAATTCGAGGAATTGTCAAAGAGTCGCGACAGCACTTTAACGTCCAATAGAAATTCTTCATCATCGCCTAACAAACTGTCGACTAAGGAGTCAAGTTTTGCTGCGTCGTCCGAGCAATTGATTCAACAGGAATTTCGCAAGCCAACCGACGGCGATTCGAATGAAGCAAAACGCACCAGGTTCCTGAGAGAGCCGAGTGTCCAGGAAGATTCTGTGGTCTTGCGTCACAAGAAATCACGGAGTTTTGACAGTGCAGAGTGTACCTCGTCAAGATCTTCGTCATCGGAGGATCCACGTCAGTTTTCAAAGGTTCGACCAAGTTCCTTCGACGGTATCGAAGCGGTTGTTGTCGTTGAGTCTTACGTACCTGAAAACCAGGTCAAAGACTCAGAAATCCTGCTAGACAAGAGCCGCAACTCATTTAACGAACGCCACTCTTCGCTGAGACGAAGATTTGAAACGATCCTGGAAGACGTGGAATTGCGACCCGGTCGAGGTCTACGGGGACGCTCCACGTCGGTCAGATTGGCTAGCGACCGTAAGTCGCGAGAATAATTGTTGCTTCGGTAGAGGGGCTCGGCCGGTCGAATTGTTGTGTGTCCTTTGCTCGAGCTAGAAGAAGAGAACTCCGCCATTACTTTCTTTTACTTGTCCCCACGTACAACATATTTGGGTGCACATGTGCGTACACGTACCTGGGCTATTGTGAATCCTTGTAAATCATTATGGACCAGTCATATATCTTTTCACAAATTTGTCTAATCCTTAGAGTTTTTAAATCCTTATGCTTTTAATGTATCGTCCAGTTGACAATTTACCTGCTTCCACGTTCTTGAGATTCACTGGATGACTCCTGATCGACTGAGTCACGAAGAGCGTCAAGACCTTTCCTGGGACTTACCTGAACGTCATTGTCAGAAAGAACAATAAATGCCTAATGTGTTCGTCGTTGGGAAGTGAGCAGCGTACGTCATCGACTGTCCAGTCGATAAAATCGTCCTTTACAATTTCCTTTAGAAATCTAAGCTTTGATCTAGCGCTTCCGGCTTTGATTTATATCTTGGAGTCACGAGTGAAATTCGTGCACTGACTGTCCTTTATATTTGCAGCCAATCAGAAGAGCACAATGCCACCGCCAGCACCAAGACCGGCCAGTACGCCGACGGAAACGCAGCAGAGCGTCCTTACCAGTGTCCAGCAGGAAATGGCGGCCCGACGTAAGGCAAATATTTCACGTCAGGATTCAAGACTCTCTGTCAAGTGTCTAATCGAGAGCATTGAAAATGCTACCAAACAGGCTAAAGCTGGTAATGAGGCTGTTTGCATACACGACGTTACTCTGTTTAGAAGTGTCGCCATCTGTTGGAAGTAGAGGGTCTGATTCTTTGTCCAGGTCCAGGAAGTCGGAGTAGCTCCACGTCCTCGTTGAACTCAATTGGTACAAACGACATTATATCACTCAAGGCACCACTCAGGGATCAACAGCAGACTAACAATCTGATCTGTACGAGCAATCCTACGAATAACAACAAGACCCAGTCGTCGAACACCAGGAAGCCGCTGTCGGGTAATTGAACTGCACTTAGCCTGTAACTAGCATAAGTGCTTTACGCGTGGTGCCACAATCTTCTTGGATTGACGTATATGCTTGTAGTTTTGAAAAATATCTGCTTGTTAATTGCTTTTAGCAAAATCAATTTGCAGTATTTGCATACAAGGTTGACACTGGCAACTGTTAATAATCTTGACAGATTTCTTAGACAAAATTTTGCTTGCAACGTTCATGTGTTTTGTCTATTGAAAAAAATGCTGTTAGAAAATTGCACGCTTCTTCTATCGATACACTAATACTGGAACGTCGATACTTTTTCTTTCAGCAAACGAGCGCCTTGTATAATATGCATGCAACACGACCGTTTTTATTTTGCTGCACGTTAATAAAACTTTTGGTATATCCTTTTATCGCTGTCTCTCTCGCACGCACGCAATTTACTTTAAATTCACTTTACATCCATTAACCTTACCTACTCGGCTAGATCCACCCGAAATATTAATCCCAAGAGTGTCCTAGGCATTAAGAGTCATTCTAGGCTAAGACAAAGAAATAGACGGCACGTAGTAAAAACCTAAGAAAATTGAGTCTCGCCGAGACGCGAAGATAACAGAAATAGTCATTGTCCTTGCTGTGGGTAATTCAGAGACGAAGTCGGTTCCCGTGGTACTGAGTCCTGGCGAACTCCTGGATTCGGCGACACTCAACGCCAAAGCTATCGACTTCGTGAGACGCAACAGCGTGACGGATCTTTCCGAGCGTAAGGATCCTCTCTGCGGTCTGGTGAAGAACGGCGGCTCCAAGAGGAACGCCCTCCTGAAGTGGTGTCAGAACAAGACAACCGGCTACAGGAATATCGATATCACCAACTTCAGTAGTTCCTGGAACGACGGTTTGGCACTTTGCGCCATTCTTCATTCGTATCTGCCAGATAAGGTGCCCTATGACTCCCTGACACCTACCGAGAAGCGCAGGAACTTCTCGATCGCCTTTTCCGCCGCTGAGAGCGTCGGTATACCCACTACTCTGGTAGGTATCGCCGTTGGTTATTTTCTCAATTAAAAGCAATACTTAATTATTTAGTCGTCACTTTTCCCAATTATAGAACATCGGCGATATGTGCCAACTCGAGCGACCTGACTGGCAGCAGGTCATGACCTATGTAACGAGCATCTACAAGCACTTCGAGACCTAACCTGATCTCTGAAGTTCCGGTGAGTCGGCGTCGTCGCCGTCGTCGTCGTCATCGATTGAGCCAAGGAAAGAACACGACCCGCCGAAATCCATTTTCCTTAACCCGCCCCCATCCCACCCTCTTCTCGAATTAATGCAAGCAAAAACAAGGCATCTAGTCAACCGAACTTTGCGGAGGATAGGAATTTTTTTTCTCTTTCCTTTCTTTATAATACCAAGAGGATGGTGAGGACTCGAATTTCCTCCGAGCGAATAACCGAAGAACTCCATAGCCTGTGCTGGCTGGGAGGGGCATTTCCTCATGTTGTTTTTTCTTCCTCCTTTCTCAACCCCTCCTTAGTTTTACCTTATCCGCCCCAGTTTTTTTTTCTTTCTTTTTCTATTCTTCTCTGTACATATAACTACTAAGAAGTCTGAGACTTTCAGCGATACGAAGAAGAGCAATACGTCAAAAGGTATTGCTTTTCTAATGAGACTGAACACAAACCTACACACACACAGCTACGAGTAACTTGTACACAGGACACGTACATACATACACGCAGACACATACTATACAAATTTACGTATATGATGTAATAATAACAATAATAATATAATATTAATGAGACGCAGAGACGGGTGTAAGGGAGAAAGAGAGAAAGCGAAGAAGCACAAAGAAAGAGAGAGAAGAATGTGTTTGTACGTTTTAAAGACAGAGTGATACAAATAAAAGAAAAATAGACAGAGAAGCGACAGAATCGAGAACAAAGAAAAATGACGTAACGGATAAATGGTGGAGAACGAAAGAGAGAAGAAAAATGGCCGCGAAAACTGTGCACCCGATAAAACAGTATGTCCGACGCTAACATATTGTTGCTCGTGCATTTAACTAAAATTTAAACAGAAAAAAAGTGCATTTACAAAGGACGATTATAGAGGCGGAGCTTGTGCTTTTGCGTGCGAGAATATATTAACTATTAATTAACGAATAACGTAATTAGTACTAGCGAAAGGGGGAGATGAAGACGTTTGAGTGTTTGCGTTCCTCGTACTATGAGTATTTTTGTACGTGTATTATTTTTCGATAAACTTTTGTGTAAGTTGCACGTTGTGTATAGAAAAAGAAGGAGAAGGAGAAGAGACGAAGAAGAGACAAAAGAAAAGAAATAATACGCCTTAATTTAAGAAAATCTTTAATTTATTGCATCAGTCCGCGTTTAGTGTGTTACCGTGAATCGTGGTGAATATTTCATCCCCATCAATAACCTCTTCCATCCCATAAACATCATTCATCTCACCATAATCACTTCGACTTTTTTTTTCTTTTTTTTTTAATCATTTCATTTCATACTTTTACATTTTTTTTTCTTTTCTTTTATGTATTCTCGATTTCATATTCCCCCTCCCACTGTCTTTCGTTTCACCGCAAATCCTTATAAACTTTGGACGAACGAAGGAAGAGCGAATTGAGATTGAATTCTCTGTGATATAACGATATACATATAGACCGCATCCTCCCCGCAAAAATATAAAAAAAAGGAAGAAAGTTAATACGCGTTATCGTTATAGCTCTTACGATTGCTACTACTACTACTATTATTATTATTGCGAATAATTATCATGAATCATCGTAATTGTGCTATCATTGTGGACAATACCGGGCCGAATAACGTGAAACAATAAACTTACCTAACGTATGGAGACCCGTACTGTTTGGAATTTTATTTCTGGCCATTAAACGCGAGATTAGATTGTCTGGTATAGCGAAATGATTACCCTCTTAACGGATATCACCACGCCTTTCCTCCTGACGATACGTATCGCATTGCTTCGTTAGGGTCGATTAGGGATCAACGAGCCGGCTAATAAAATTTGAACGAGATCACGTGCATCCGTTGTGTGGAGCTACGAGTCATTGGGTAGGAGAGTTCGAGGGGGATGGACATAGCTTTTTCTTGTCATCTTCTGGTAGAAGATGGGATTTATAAGCGCGTAATGGTCATAAGTAATTAACGAAGCGAACGAGGTTCGTTCGCATTAATAAAATTTATTGAACCTTTGACGTAAATACGACTCTGGCATTTTAGACGTAGTTTGTCTTGTCGGTCTTATATGATATATGATTGGCTATATACAAATTAGGTTTGTTTGAATATCCTGTGGATATTCTTGTCCTGGCTCTTGAACAATTAATGATGCAAATTCCAGAGTGTCAGGATCGGTTACTCTTCTGATTGAAGCGTTTGTAGTCGAAGATGCTTCGACTGTTTCCTGGTCAGTCACGTCTCATTCACTTCGAGTTTATCTTGATCCTTTTCGCCCGCGTAATACTCGTTGGCTGGTTCCACCATTTTGTCTGTGTCCTGGGTATTTTGCCGGGAGTCTGGGTCTGGCTCGGGTTGTCTGTCTTCCTCTGGAGGTAATGCGTCGCAAGGCACGTCTTGCATTTGTACGCTTGGAGAATGCTGGACCATTTTTAAATTGTCGTAGACATGCCTTGTGATTGCTTCGAGGTATTGTTTACTGTTGGCATTGTCTTGACGCGTTACTACTTCTGGGTGTAAGGTGAAGTCTGGTGCGAAGTACTCCAGGTATTCTGTGTATGGTAGTTCATTGCTTATTTGTTCGTCTACCAATAGGGATGTCTCATAAGTCCAGCATCGAGCGACGTTTCTTAATGTGTAACCACCACCACCTACTGCTAGGAGAGGCACGTTTAAGTCTCTGACAAACTTAACACATTCACCGTGTCCCTTGGTACTTAGACTAAAGCATCCTAAGCGGTCATTGGCTAGGGAATCTGCTCCACATTGCAAAACTATTGCTGTAGGCTGGAAGAACTCCATCACATGGGATATGACAGGCTTAAACACTTGGACGTAGGATGTATCGTCGATACCTTCCTTTAGGGGAACATTTACAGAATAGTAACGGCCACTCTCTGCTCCAATTTCATACATATCACCAGTTCCTGGGAAGAAATAGTTGCCGTATTTGTGGAAGGAGACAGTCATTACTCGGTCTGTTAGATAAAAAGCTTCTTGAACTCCATCTCCGTGATGTACATCAATATCAATGTATAGAACTCGGGCATGGTATTTGAGCAACTCCAAGATAGCTATGACGATATCATTGATATAACAAAAGCCTGAAGCTTCAAACTTCTTAGCATGATGTAGTCCACCGCTCCAATTAACTGCAATGTCACAGCAATTATTATTTAGCTTCGTGGCACCTTCGAGAGAAGCTCCAGTATACATGGAACAGAAGTCAAAGAGTCCCTCGAACACTGGACAGTCATCTCCAACGTTAAAATGACTGAGATACTTGGTGTAACCCTGTAGATTCTGAGGTGTCACTCGTTGTAAAAAATCCACGTACTCATCCGAATGAAACCGGCACATATCATGTGTACTGGCCCTATATGGCCTATATATTTGCATTTTTTTGTGCAGTCCATAATTAAGAACAAGACTATGAATAACAGAGAGTCTGTGAGGTTTCATGGGATGTCCAGGTCCATAATGAAAGTTTCCTACGTCAGGATTGTAGAAATACGAGACTTTCTTGTTGTAACTCATGTTGAGGTTAGCCTCGTTAATTACCGTCAATCCGAAATTAATGAAGTCTTTCACAAATTTTTATAGCTCTGAAAACTCTCACAACATCCCACTCTTCACACCATCCGTAACCCAAATACAGCACGTCAACAAATCTGACACTTAAGTTTATCGAACATTCGTTTTCCAAACATAAATCTCGCGTAAAGCGTCATTGCACAGCTAGTTCGGTCTCTCGCCGACAGAGGGAAATCCATACGTAATTATAATATATTTTTCACTCCCAGCTCGCATCCGCTTTTATTAGCCAGTCTGGTCAGTACATACAGCCTAGAAAAAGAGAACCGGCAGAAGGGCTAATAGCAAAAAAAACCCTGAGCTCATTAATTAACCTTCATTTCCCAATGGCGCTCAAACAGTTTGGACAATTTCGCTACGCGGTTAACATTAGCATAGAAGCATCTCCGCTGTTAACTCGAGACGCGACTAAAAAAATAATGTGGCAAACGTGGAGCAAAGATACATAACGACCACTAAATTACCGCGTTTTGTAATAAGTACACAGTCGTTCAGTAACCAACATAAACCCGAAGGCAAAATAGGCGCTTGAAACGGTAAACGGGTGAGAGGTAAAGCGCCTTTGGTACAAATATAAATAAACGCGCGAATACAAGAACAAGACAGAAGATTATGTAACAGGATAAAGAATCACATAAAAGTCTGTGGAAAATGAATAAAACAAAGGAATACGTTAAGACCGGAGTTCGATCTTCATGTTCGTATGTATAAGCATACTACGTGTATATATATGTATATTTATTTTGTATGTATTTTAATTTAATCCTAACAGCGTTCCTGTATCGTAGCTTCTCTCTCTCTCGTACTAACGCATAACGTTAAGCGGACTTTACTTTCCTGTCGTCAGGAGAAGACATACCGCTTTGCATAATTCCTGCTGTAAACGAGTATCGAATGACGTACAATTTGATCGAGTCTGAAACGTTTAAATATACAAAAAGTTTAAACAGTTAGGCATCACGGTACTACTACTACAGTACATACATAATAACATCAGGAATCGGTATAGTATGCACATTATAACTGTTATGATAGAGAAGAATTTCTAATCCACTTGTAAAATCGTTAGATGGCTCAACAGCCGCGACATTATTTAGTAAATTTCGCTCTCGCGCCAAGTGGACAACGTCCGGACTTCTACGACTCTTTCGATTTCTCAGTTGGTTGAACCGTGTCACTGATAAAAAAAAATGCTTAATACCAGACATTTCTTGGCTATCATGGCAAAGAGATGATTCCAGGATACGAAGCGTTTTATTATGCGTACATAGAATAAAAGGAAACTTTCTCCGTCGAAACGGAGATTTGTCGATTATTTCGATTTGTCAGCTTCTTATTACTTCTTTTTACTAATAAAAAATTCATATACCGACTGTACTTTCGTATAACCTGTACATACAGTTTGTTCCTCTTTTCGACGCGTATTAAATATTTACAGATCGTAGTACTTATCTTGCGTTACAGATACTAGCTTTGTCTTGGAAAAATAAAGTATAACTCAAGGAGGGGGGAGTGCTACAGCTTTTCAAAAATTTCCACGTGACTAAGAAATGTAATGTTTATGAAGACAAAAGACACATTCAGAAATTAAAAAAAATTATTAACCGTTCGATTGTCGAGATATATGCTATTGAATATTGATTTTGGTAACTGATTCTAGGGTTGACACTTTTATGATTATAAATAATTTTAGCCCTAATAAGTCAATTCTTTTTTCCTTCAAGATAGTTTAAGCATTAAAGGAAACATATACATAATTGGTTTTGCCAAAAAGCTTCAAAAACATTCAATAAAATCGTAAAAGATTGATAAGGGCTAGCGTAATACTTGTATCAAAGTTACGGGGAAAAAAGCCAATTTTCAAAAATATTCCGTAAAGATTGTTTTTCATTTAACTACCTAAAATACAGACTATAGAAAAACGAAACTTGTATTTAAAAAAAAATGACTTTACCGTCTACTCGCTAAAATAATGGAAGTTAAAGTTGCTGTGATTTCGATACAAAATGCATTTGCCCAAATTACCGTCTGATAAATGTGGCAACCTCGCTAAACTATACACATATGTATATCTCACGACACAACTCTATTGTTTACTTTGTAATACCATCGGTATCAGCTGAGCGACGATTGAGGCATACCAAAGTCAAAAATCGTGAGGCGCTGACACATTTACCGAACTTCTTCGAGGTAAAAAAAAAATGTTCCAATAACACGATCTTAATAATTTTTTCATGGAATAAATATTATTTCCTATTATAATCTCACGAATCAACATAATTTCAATCCCATCCAACCCTTATTTTGTTACATAATAAAGAGAGAGAATCTTCGTTTTTTTGTTAATTATTCATCTATCCAATTAAAAAGCTGTAATTTATGTTTTGATAATCACTTAAGGTACCGACCATCGATACATCGTAATTTTCACGGATACCCAATAGGTATCACTGTAATCGCTCCCCCCCTCACCTCGCACTACCCAATATATTTCGTCGCGGTTATAAAAGCGGTCCCTTTCGCGAAGCGTTAATAAAACTGATAAAACTACACAGCAGTTATATATATATAGCATTAGTAACTTCTCTAGCTTACAGTTCTATTTTAATTTATATTCGTATTTTTTATTCTTTCAATAGCGATTAGGGCTTTTATATATCCGCAAAACTAAAGGAGCGTCACTGGAGAACATCCTGAAGCAAATATTATAAAAAAGACGAGGAAATATCCGAAGAAGAGCTAAGGGCGAACACGAGGCCATCGGTTGTGACAACTTCAATAGTAGCATAAGGTATGGGAAATGAACGAAAGTATGGATTATGCGAGTATAAATTACTGGCGAATAATTAATTGTTATAAAACATGTATCGAGTAACTTGTGATGCCGAATGATCAGATTTGAAATTTAACATTGCCGAGTCTTAGATTTTTCTAATTTTGGTTGATTAATAATAATAATAATAATAATAATAATAATAGAAAATTATATAAAGTATTATTAAAAAAAAAAAGAAATATTATAGTGTATTTCATGAGCGTAGATTGCTTAAGTAACAAAATAACACCAAATACGTATTGTGCGCCCAATAGATTATTTTTTTGTAACAGCTCGGTTCACTAGCACGTAGTACGCCACCCCCCTTAAGTACATATCACGTAGATAAGAAGCAAGATAATAATTATGGTATCGCGATAGTCGCGAAGCTGCCGCCACTAGACATCTGCCCTTTTTCTCTAGCGTTATGAGTTTCGTCTTTTACGTACGTGGCAACGTATTCCCGGGAAAATATAATTTATTTGTACGTAACGGGAAGGAAGTAGATCGATAGGCCCCCTCGTGATGCTAGGAAGAACTGTAATGCTTCCTAGATACCTCCTTTCATTGGCCAGCTCCATTTCCATCCTCCTTCATCTCGTTAGTTCTTTTTTTGCTTCTCGCTTATCCTTATCTCTCCACTCGAGATGCGTATTCTCTTCTTCGTCCAAGAACTCGCACGCTTCAGGATTTTCCTGCACGATAAGCTACGAGGCTGTTCGGTCACGCGAGACGGGAGAACTTCGAGCGTCGAACATACCGATCGTCATAGAATTCTTTATCTCCAGTCTGGCGATGCTTAATTCTTTTTGATAAGAGATTCGAAGATTTACTAAATATATTTATACAGTCGCCCTGGTTACGGTTAAGAATTTCTGGTGATCGTTCTCGTTACCCAGATCGAACGAAGGCGAAGAGTCGACGGTTACGGCCGAAGTCACTCGACTGACTCTGGTAGTAGCTAACGTTCTTTCTTCAAATTAATATAAGATTTCGAAATGTTGGATTCTTAGGTTATTATAATTTAACATAGCGATAGATATAACGGATGTAATCAGTAAATACCGAATGGCGTTGTCAGAAGTAGCGAAATGGATAATAGCCCTGGGTCCGTTACTTGAGCAGAGTAGTAGATGAGTATATGCCACAGGCAAAATGATGGAAGCTAGTAGGATGCATATTCCAACACGCGATATCAGCACGCTAATACATCCTGGCATTACTCCCGTTTATCCTCCCAGCACCGTTGGTAGCTGCAATCCACAGCCAAGCAGAATAGGAGCGTCCATTAAGTTGCGCAATTCAGCCCCGGTAGTCGGAGTCCTTGCACGAGTGGGATGCGCGCGGGTATTACAAAATTTCATTTAATGACAAGCCGCTAAACTGAAGACTCCCTGAAAATAGCAACTCTCAACTTTGGCTTCTTTATTTACGTAAAAGATTGAAGCTGCCTATACAGGGTGCCTAATACGAATAATTACTGAGTCCAAGGCGCTAAGGTAAATCGAAGGTCAAATTTCATTCTTTCAGTGAGACGATGCAATTTTTCTGTCGGAACCCTACAACTTCTGTCAGAAAATTTTTTTTGTATCTGTCATCGTTCCCAAAAAAATCAAACTGATCGCTACAAATGTCCCACCCTGTATATATATTGTTTCATCTTGTACCAAAGCATCCTCAGGTATAATCATGAAATTACATTTATTCCAAGATACAACGTGTATTACATAACCGAGAAAATAGGATTTATATTCACGGGAGATACATTCTGATTCAAAAATCGGCCTTCCCGTTACCATACGGATGTAGCCTGGTACAGTTTATAGGCGGAACCAAAGGACGATATATACTTTACTCATCCAGTGTTCCTCCACTGTGCTAACTAGAAACTCCTGTGTAGCCCAATGTGGCTACCGGTGAATACGTCAACACGTGAACGGCGGTACAGACGCGTAAAATCGAATGATTGGAGATCTGCGTGTCGACGTTCGATCCATCGACGTTCATTGACCTACGAAGACGCTCTGACTCCGTTCCGAGAGTTCTTCGTCGTTCTATAATTTCTAAAGGAGTAAGAGATGAACTTTCACGAAATTCTTAAGCCTGGAATGACGTCTTCCTCCTAGATGACTATTGTCCCTGATCTATTATTCGATTATGATTACGTGTAGCTTACCTTTCTCTTAATTTAATAAACTATTTATAGCCTCAAGTAAGAACGTATCGTTATTTGATTCATTGTCATGTTTTTGGTCGTCCTCGTCATCGGAGGATTGAGTCACATTAATTCTTTAAGATTACTATTCCTCTTACTCACTTTTTAAAATAAGACGTTACATGGCTATACCACGGTTGGTTAGTTGTAAACAATATTTCAGTCATATTAAATTAAATTTATAGACCAACAAAAGAGCTGTGAACTATTGGACATTATTAGTACAGTTTCAAGGTCCAGATTCGTCTCGTTCTCAATCATGACCCGTATCCCCCCATTTCTCCCATCAATGAAATTTGGTCAGTCATGTACATGTCCTGAGTCCAGTTAAGAATCAGTATACAATTTTACGCAGCGGACTGCGGTAGTGCTTTGAAAGTTATCAAGTGATAATGGACCGTTTCTGATAACACGTTCGAGTCTAATCAGTAAACAGACGTAAACAGTAAATCTTCTTTCTCATAATATCTCACCGGATACACGGCTTAATTGAAAACAAATCTGACTTATGTAATCATTCTCCAGTTGGTCGCGATCAAACGAACACGTAGCTGCGACACAATTGCAATTGCTAGAATGCGAAAGCCCGAGTGAACGTAAAGGTTAGGATGGATTTGTAAAGCATCGCACGATCCGTCCTCCATCGGTATGCGAATTCTGGTTCGACGCGACATTGACAGCAGCGTAGTGGCGGACGTCGGATCGAAAGTGAGATTTCACTGATTTTCAACATCTTCAAGGAAACCTAAATCCCCATAGGATTGCTGGATCTTCAATTCTTGTTCCATGAGCGAACTCATCTTGTATTCTAATAGAGTGAGATAATTATCAAAATTATTGTACCGTTCCTTATCAGCATATGTGGACCATGAAAAATAATCAGGAGTCTTTTTCAAATTTTGCCAATCTTGATCACACTTGGTAGTCTATGTCTGAACGTTACAATACCTGTGTATCATTGCCTGTCATCCATTCACCACATACTCATTGGTACACATATGCAACCACATAACCACTATAAGTCAATCGGTCAACTAGTAACATACTCAGTAAAAAAATTCAAATGTTTATGAAATTCTACATTATTGTAACGGCATAGCATATATACACGAGCGAACCGTATTCTCTTGTACTCTAATAGAGTGAGATAATTATCAAAATTATTGTACCGTTCCTTATCAGCATAAGTAGACCATGAAAAATTATCAGGAGTTTTTTTTCAAATTTTGGCAATCTTGATCACACTTGGTATTCTATGTCTGAACGTTACAACACCTGTGTATCATTGCCTGTCATCCATCCACCACATACTCATTGGTCAACTAATAACATGCTCAGTAAACAAATTTAAATTGTTATGGAATCCTACTATATTGTAACGGCATAGCATATATATTACCCATATAAATATTTACATACCGGTTGGTCCAGTCTGCGAGTTCTTGAACGTCCATTTAAAAAGGGCATAACTAATAATACAATGAACTTTGACCGTAAAGCCACAACCGACGTCAGCCATTACGTCACTCAGAGAAATAAATCCTTCTGAAACGGTTTCTTCAATAATTTTATGTTCTTTTCTCATCGACCGGCATTCTTTCCATTTTCCATGTAGGTCTGTCTCTCTCGGGGAGAAAGTATCATAGCAATGTAAACGACGAAGAGAGCAAAGCGTGCGAGTGCGTGATTAATGCGTGTGACCTTGACAGGGCATTGCACCTGGAATACACGAAGCCACGTAAGCGCGAAGCGTATCTTTCTTGCGCGCTTTGTGAAAAAAAAAAGGAATATAAAGGTACCAACATAGGAGAAATAATCTTTAGCCAAGCACGAGAAGTATCCCGTATATTCTCTCTATACGGTTTACGTGTTGGTTCTTCTGCTCCTCCTATCTACGTGCCTGATGGTCTTTTCTTCTTCTGGCCTCTTTTTTTTTCTTCTTCTCTTTCTTTCTTTCCTCTCCGGTCATCTCCTCTTCCTGTACCCTCTCCTTCCCATACTTTCTGCAGACTTGATACTTGGCCAACTAAAACGACTCCGGAGGACGAGCTCTTTGTCCTTGGTACATCAAACGCAATCGTGCGTGCCTGCGTAAGACGCGTGAGTGTACTTGGATATCTATGCTGGTATTTTATTCTACTTACGTATGTACTTGGAGATGCGTGCTTTGCTCGTAAAATAGAATGAGCGACGAAACACGACATAGGCAATAGCGTCCTAGACATTATTTTTCCTTCTTTATACGTAATGATCGTTCTACCAAAATATCCATCCGGAACAGGCTTGTAAGATCTGTAGATAGAAGTTTAATTATCGGCTGTGGTTTTAGAGCGGGTAATTTTGAATTTACATTACAAATGTAAGAACCATATAAATTATTGAATTAGCAGATAATTAGAGGTGATTAAGGACTATTATAACTTAGGAAATCTTCTTTGGACGTTATATTGACTTTGAGGATGCTCGTTAAATCTTCCAAGTGAACGAGTAGACGACAGTTGTTGGCACTGCTGGTCCCCGTGGAGGAGGAAGAGGAGGACCAGGAGGATGATCAGAGGGTGGTGGAGCAAGACGAGGTCTCAATCGAAAGTCCAGCTCTGAAAGCGAAAGAGAAAGGAAATGATGAATACAGGAGGGATGACCTTTAGTCGTTACGAAAGCTAAGGGTGTTGGTGAACTTAAATGCTGGAGGTGGTGAAGGAAAAATGTTCGATAGCCAAGGGCAGGTGATATCAGGGATTGATAAGGTCGTATCCGAATATAATAAAATCGACTTGGTCGTATATAAGATATGATCCTATAGAATTTTTATCAGACTATGAAAAGTCAGATACCATAAAATTTCACATTTGACGATCAATTATGCCTGTATTGATATACAATTATACCTGATCACTTGTTTTCATCATAAATAATCTTGAAATTTCAAAGCATTCTTGAAATATGAACCGGTAGCTGCGCGCCTTTTTATTTGATTGCAACCAGAACCACGTACAGAATCATCATCAGCGATTTCTCCATCTTATAGCCGTCCGGTATGCAGACGATTTCTATTGGATCAATACATATGGATTAGATCTTTTTACTCACAGCTGAGGATCACTCTCGTTCACTTCGATTATCGATCACTCAGAGACTCGGAAAATCCATATTCAAAAGTTAAAATTTATACCGGGTACTTGATGCGGGTTTAGAAAATATTCAATTTCATCCCACATGCAAATTCGCCATAACGCTCCTGACCCTTGATGAAAATGTAAAATTCGGACTCCATCTTGAGGAAGGATATAATTAATAAAAAATAAAAAAATAAGAAGAATCCAATAAAGGTGTAACAAGACCGTGAGACATAAAACGTAGACGGTGAGAATAATGAAAATGGCAGATAATATAATATTATGGATAATATAATGGAACAGTAGGACGTAGTACTGGCAAGCATAAAAGTTCAGGATGGGTAGGTAATTGGGCAGAGCAGCGACGAGGAAGCAAGTAGGTAGGTAGGTTGGTCGGTTAGTTGGCTATACTCGTTATTTAGCGATAACGAGCACGCAAACGCGAGTTGCACTCGTAGATTCACCTTGGAGAGTAGTCCGAGTATATCAGACTAATTTGCGCGATTTGTGCCAAGTACTTGCAAGAGTAATATTTTTTAGTATCTGGAACAATCCTCAGTTTGGCTTGACAAATCCGAGTGTTTACCTGCGATATAAAAGGCTGATTAATTGAAAGCAAAATGGTCAGGGACAGTTGGAATTTTATTACCCAGATTGGAAACTCTCTAAAGGGAGATCGGCCTTGGCTCATCATCATCTTCAATTCTTTTTTTAATACCTACTAATCGAGTTCTCGCACGTTCCAAAAGATACTCGTATACAGATATACCACGTATACATGCTACGATATACTGATTCATACTAATAGGGTAAAATCGTGCAGGACCCCGATGGAAGGAGGTCGCGACGCACAAGAGGCAAAGGCGTCATGGTAAAAGCGTCGCGGCGCGAACGTAGACGCTAACGCGAGAACGTTCCAAGGATCTCGGGCGTCGTACGGGCATTTAGAGCCTAACGATCCTAAACGAACTGACTCATGACAAGTGGTTAGTGCTCTCTTGCGCAACTTCAAGCAGCGCCTTAGATCCTCAGATCACTGGCAAACGTTGTTCGTAGCTTATCGTTGTATTGATAAGTCCGGCAATCGGCTTCTGACACTTTGTACTGTTACTTGAAAATCGTTCCAAATAGAATTCAGTTCACTTTCGCTTATGTCCTCGAAATCGTTACGATACGATTGTCCTGATTGAGTTCCCTATCGCGACTACCGTATCTCTCGCAGTTTATTACAGGCTACGTCACTTCCGTCACCTTCATCGTCTCCATTACCTTGTGCCACCTTCCACCTAAGCGCTTCCTGAGGCTTTATTGCTGTCAGCGTGACACTGTTAGGTTAGGTTAGGTAGTTGTGGGTATACGCGAGGCTTCTGTATTTAAAATATGAAAATACATAACCTCAAAGTAAGAGGAAACTCGAAAAAACTCACTTCAGAGGCGAGGCCGCAATCATTATAATTTATGTGGTAGCAATGCCAGTGGCATCGTAAATAAATATCGTTACAGACTGTGTTTGCTTTAAATTGCTTATGAGAGTCCCAATAGGGGAACTAACGCAATTCGTTACGCACATTGAGGCAGGCGTGATGTCGACTCGTTTGCGTGGCTGCGAGGATTGGCCAGGAAATTGTTGAACGGTAGATAACGAGCATTAGGATATCCCTTTGCCGCTGCCGAGAAGCACCACCAGGAGCACTGAGAGGTTAGGAGAGCGTAGTGGCTAGCGCACATGGAGTTACTTTGTTACTCTTAAATTTTTCGACGTTTTAATCGGTCCGCTTCTATTGGCTGCAGAGATTCGTTACTGCGTGTAAAGATGTACGCGACGCGAGGATAGAAGCAGGAGCGTAGTAATAAATAAAGTAGCCTTAGATAATTCTAATTACATTTGTGTACACTTTGTCCTTCGGTAATGCCTGCGGTTCTTTGAAAAATCCACTGAGCGTCGTTCGAGCCTCAGGTTCTCATGTCACCTTCGCTCATTAAGTACGTCTCTTTCTCAATAGGAGACGCGCCATTGTGGCTCGGCGCTCGAGCGACCGAAAATATCCGTAAACATACGAGCGCTGGTCGAATGTCAGATGTACGTAATTTGGCCGACGAGTTCTTCTAGCTTTATTTGCCACGTTGAAGATTCACCACTCTCAGGAGGGAGAAAGGTTTCTTGCTCTCTCATCCTCTCCACTATTATTACTCTGTCTCTCTCTCTTTCCTCTTCCTCAGGCAGGCCCTTACAATCCCCACTGCTTATGTTTGCGTCTCCTTCTGCCCGCAGAGCCCGAAACACGTAGAGACGGTCTTACCGGCATAAGCGTTTCTCTTGCTCGCTCACTAGCATTCTCTATTACTCTCTTAGACAGCGAACCCTCCCTCTCTCCTTCTCTCTCTCTCGCTGTTTCCCCGTCTTCCTCACTCCCTCGCTCATTCTCATTCTCTGACTCACTTTCAGCCGTTCTCGCTCTCCTTGTTCGACGAATTGTCGTTGGTCGTATTATCCCCTCCTCTTTCTTCACCATTCCTTCTCGATCGCTCTCGCTCTCTCGCACTCTGCCGATCAGTCTGTCTCTCCCAGACTCCCCTGAGCTCCCCGGCCGTCCGGCCGGCAACCCTAGGAACCCAATGAAAGACTCCGTCTGGCGTCTGCCGACAGTTTGTGCCGAGACGCCGCGTGCACGAGAGCTTAGCATCCGATTGGCTCTTCATAGCGATCAGCGAGTCTCGATCATGTCTGCTTCCGATGAAAATATTTTACGAGCAATCGGAATCGCCAGTACGTTTTCCGAGATTGGTTCTCGTTGAAGGATATCATAAACGAAAGCGTGCGTTATCGGTAAATTATTAACGGTCAAGCATCGAAGATCGACTTTCGATTCGACTGAAAGTAGCGTCGGAGATCGTAGCGTGAGTGAAGAACATCAGCCGTCGTTAACGATCAAGACCGTTGGAGCCTCTCCGTGTACAAGATCCGGTCTCAAAGAATCTTGTCACGATTCCTCGCGGTCGTTACGATTCTTTATTAACGTCAAGATAACTCAGGAAGCAATTATTTACCTGGGACGAACTCGCAGCATCGATAATCAGTCTTTGCCAAAGTCACTTTATTCAATATCAACTTGCTCGCGTACGCAGTTCCGGAATCGTCGCCCAGGACTAGTGATCGTCTCAAAAGTTTACGAAATCGTGTCAGTGCCATTAACGATCTTACCTTGTTGCCAAAGTTACCGGTCATACCGAACCGAGAGCTGCTTTTCGACGCTGGTGGTTTACTTGTGATGATTATGAATTTTTGCTTGGTGTAATGAACCCAGATACAGCACGGAATAACTCCGCGACACTGATGACTATGTGATTTGCGTATAATAATAATAAAACAGTGCAAGGACTGTTCTCGACCTAATGATATCGCATGGTGCATAATTATCAATGTTTCCGCGTAAAATAATTTCACCCTGGATCCAACGGATTAATCGGATTGAATGGATCGTCCTGAAGCAGAGGCTGCCGATCTACGTCTCGTGTCACCTCGTGACCGGGGGGTCTTGACGAGTTTCCCGTAAGTCGGAACAGTATTTACTATGTAAAGAATGTAACGGTATTCTTACAAAAGTTTCAAGGACGTATCCTTTAGAGTCTCTGACATCCATGGCTGTGCATTGGTAAAAGTGGGCCAAAAGGGACTGAGAAATAATTAAAATTTCAAAGTTATGACTCACTTGGAAGTTGCCAGGCGTCGGCGTGGGTCACAATTTCCGACCGATCATCGCTCTCTATGTGGACCGCTCTAATTCGATCATGATCCCTTTACCATCGGGTCGTCCGTCCCGTTCACTTGTTTTTTCATTCCTCATCTCTCTCAAGAGGGAATCACGAGCTGATCGTGTTGGCGCCAGTATGTACAGCTCAAGTGCTAAAGTCTAAGATCCGTATGAGAGATCGAGCTGCTTCACGGTGAAATCGGATTGTGTCTCTGCTTAATTGGCACGCTACGCGTAACGCAATTGGAGCAAGTAGCATCCCGCTCGTAGCTTTCCATAATTAGGAATCCTACGTCTAGACCTCTCTGAGTTAGGTTAGGTTACCTCAGTGCTAAACCACAAGACTCCTATCAGATTCCTGAGAATTTAAATTACGTACCGATTCCATTGAGATCCTATTTCTCTTCTTTTCTTATACCGGATGTCAAGTACGTATCTTTTCTTTATTATCTCTGCCGATCTTTTTTGTTACCTTTGTTTTCATTTCTTTGCTGTTGTTTTCATCCTCCGCGAAGCATTCTTGTACAGTGTGTTTCTATGTCTCTGGGTGTGCTGTATGCTCAAGAGGACGTCCGGTATGTGGCGTGGCATATGCGAGACGCGCCTTTAGGAATATAAAAGGTGTCGCCAGTGTGTGGATAAGATTGTGTACGCTGCCTTGGCTCCCGTGGAAAAATGGAGGACACGCAAGTCCGCGACGTTAGTCGTTGCCGTCTGCGACTACGACCGCTCGAGTCGACGAGGTGAAAAACTGTTGGCTATCACCATAACCGGTTTCATAGCCGTTGGGCCTTCGTCGCAGCCTTCCTCGAAGAAGTCTCGATCGTCCCCAGTTTGCAGACTTCATTTTCGCGTCGCTCGATCATCGTTGAATTCATCTATGAGTAGAGTCTGTTAACACGTTCATTTATTCGTTAATGTTAATTTTAGAACTTGTGCGGTTCAGGTATATGCGCGACTATGTAAATCAGACCTAAAGGTCCTTGTGAATTTTGTTTCAGGAGTAACGGGAAGACGAGGTGGTCTTAGTTCAGGATCCTCAGGCACGCCGGGTCTAAGGATCAACGGCGAGGCATAGGACAAGTACTCCTAGGGAAAAGAGGAGGACGTGAAAGTTTTCCTAAACTTATAAGTAGAAGACTGAACCGGAAGGAAAGATGTTACAAAGTTGTTCGGGAGGTTCGAGATGCGTCCGCAAGGTCTTGGTCTTCGTGTTCGCTTGGGGCCTCATTATGATAGCAGCCATCCAATTCCGTCACGCGGAAAACAACGTGTTCCGGGAGAACGTGGTAGTCGATGGGGTCGGGGTCGCGGCCGGGGTCGAAGGCCAGCCACCCCAAGTTTCCGGTTTGGGTTCCTCACGATTTCTTCTGCAGCAGCTGATCGATTCGAGTATCAACCGCGAGGGCGGCGCTGGCTCTGCCACGGCTTCGACGACGACCCAAAGTCCTCTGGAACTCGAACCTCTACTGGACAAGAGGCCCAGCAGGTCGGAGGATGAGCTCATAGAGGAGATCGAGAGGCGTCTGCCTAGTCTGCCACTTGCTTACTGGAACAAGAACAAGAATAATAAGCAAATGTTTTACGGAAACGACAGCTGTGCAAAGTATCCAAGCATATTTGACCTTGAATTCAACAACGTTTACTGGCAGAGCATGAGAACCAGTAACGGGACTTTCCAACTGTTCGGCGCCTACTACGACAGGCGAAAACTCTCCAGGATCGGACCAGCTGTCAGGATCATCGGTATGATCAACAGGATCGAGCCAACTGTTAAAACCTTCTGTCAGATGTGGTACGACGGTGAGAAAGAGCCTCGGCTGGTCGAGACTCTGGAATACAAATACATCTGGTACTCAAAGTGGGGCAATTACAAGCAGGGTATATATCAGCCCTACGTGATAGCCTGCAAAGTGCCTCAGTCACATTGGAAGAAGGGTCCACCCACTTCCGTCTCCATGGTAGAAAAGGCTTGCGACACGGCGACCAATAATCTGCGTGTTATATACAATAAGCCTGAAAAGAAAAAGGACTTTGCCGTCTGCGTGAAAGGACTCGACTTCCTGCACGAGGATCTGTCCGTGAGGTTGGTCGAGTGGATCGAGCTGAATAGCCTGCTCGGTGCCGATAAGATATTCTTCTACGAGCTTCAGGTTCATCCCAATATCACGAAGGTTCTCGAATATTACGAAAAGCTGGGAAAGGTTCAAGTTACGCCCCTGACGCTTCCCGGCGGTCAGCCTAACGTTCCTGCCTTTCAGCATATGTATCTTACCAAAAAGACTAATCACAAACGACAGAACGAACTGATACCATATAACGATTGTCTTTATAAACACATGTACGAGTACGAGTACATTGCGTTACTCGATATCGACGAAGTAATAATGCCAGTGCGCGACACCACCTGGCAACAGCTCATGCAGAGAGTAATGCCAAAGGCGCTCAAAATACGCAACGAGACTCGCGCCTCCTACAACGTCAGGAACGTGTATTTTCTTGATGATCTTCTTCATTCCCATGGATCCTTCAAAGACGTGCCTAGGTGGGTATATTTTTTTTTATCTATCGGTCACGTGGCGCCATCTTTTTTGCCTATTTTTTGATCCTTTTTTTTCATAGACAGTCGTATCTTGGATTGTTATGATTTTTTCTTTTTTTTTTCTTTGTTCTCTTCAGGTACATGCACATGCTGCAGCACGTTTACAGGTCGAAGAATTTCACGAAGCCAAATCAGTATATCAAGTGCTTTCATAATCCAGAACGCGTGGTGACCCTGCACAATCATTTTCCATTGGCCTGTCTTGGTGCTGGCTGCACCAGCTATCCTATTGAGACCGATGACGCTGAACTGCAACATTATCGTGCAGACTGTGTTAAATCTTTGAAAAAGTCCTGCGTCCAGTACAGGGAGAATAGCGTGATGGACACTACGATATGGCGGTACAAGGAGAAGCTCATTGAACGCGTGACCAGCACCTTGAAGACCCTTGGATTCTTCGGACCCAGTTAGCCTTCCTTGGTGGCTACTCATTCTGGACGTAGTACCACGGACGGCCGTCGTGGTTCTAATTTCGTATGAAGTATTGGATTTAGCCATAGGGCATCCTTTGCGAGCTTCCTGGAGCACCCTGGATGTCGGTTGTAACGTTCGGGAAGCTTTGCTAAGGTCGACGATGACGAACGTCCCCTAGGAGTTCTTCCTTAGACTAGTTTATTCAATGTGTTCCATATGAACACTGAGTTTCCTCGAGTTGATGGTGTACCAAAAAAAAATTCTAACATGAAATTAGACTAAGTCGATGATGAGGATTTAGAGAATGGAGTCTAGGACGGTGGACTCCATTGAGATGTTTTTAAATTTTTAGATTTTTAAGTTAGGATAAAGAGTCGTCGAGGGAACGAGAATATATGTTATTCCTTTGTTTCTTCTTGTTCCATGTTTTATTCTCGTCTTGTTACGTATTCGTGTTCCTTGGCTCTCTCGACCTCTTTGAGGAACGACTCGTCCACTACGGTTCTCTGGTGCACCAGGGTGTAGCATTCCCTGCGGTCGACGCGTCATTCCTCCATGGGCTTGTTTCGCGAATCTTCTATTACGTTTTTGGATATTCGCGAAACGATCCTCATTTTTTTGCGTATCTCGTAGTTTTCGTGCCTTTCGTACTTGTACTAGGTAAACAAAACAAAAAAAGTATAAAAGACAAAAAAATCTTGTTCAATGGTAAACCTCGATCGCTTTCTGCGCATGCGCGCGAGGCGCCCTTGGTGCGTTCTCGTGGAAAATGTTGTGCAAATAAATTAACAGCAGAGAGGCGATTGACGTTGCACCATGAATGCAATTTCTTCGGCCGTTATTTTCAGTATCTGTATGACGTCAATTGAGATCGATTTTGAATAAGTATAAAGTCTCAAAATACAAGAGACGAAAAAAAAAAAGGAAAAAGAGTTTATTCAATTCGCTACGTTATTGTTCTCGGTAGATTAAATTTCTAATATGTTCCCAAGGAAGTTATAGCGCAGTCGATTCGTTTGTACAGAAACGGTCGAGAGAATCGACGCGATTAATAAAGAATGAAAGAATGTTCTCACGTAGGTGGAGAAGAGCAGCCATATTTCACACTCTCTCTATCTTTCTCTCTCTCTCTCACAGTTCCTTTCTCTCCTCTTCTTTTCCTATAGATTTAAATTAACACGGGGATGCAATCCTTTCTCCAAGTCATATATGTGTGCACACACGTTCTGTATAGATATATCGTGACTAACCTCTGCGAAAGTCACCATGAATATTGCATCGTTGAATGAATCTTACCGGTGAAAATTTCTAAGGAATTTAGCAAAAGGTCAGATTACCCAAGAAGGACGACTTATGCCCAGCGATTACGATCGCGAGAAGTCTGTCTGGATTCTCTACTATTCAGTGGTTAAAGTTAGTTCCTGGTTTCACATCTGTCTCTTGCCATAGGTTGGGATTTTCTCGAGAAAGGAGAGAGAGCTGCCGTCGCGACGACTTCTCTCCTCAAGTTACCAGGTGTTGTGTAGAGACGACCGAGCACCGAGACGCATCGAATCGCACTCGTTTAACGGTCGCGGAAGAATGCGCCATGTATTCAATGGAGTCTCCGGTTGGTCTATTTTATCAATCGTCAAAGAAATTCAAGACCCCCCCGGGGAAATCCTATGGAGCTTAGAGTTCGCGGGAGTTCCGTCAGATGGAGCGGAAGTCGGCGTCGAAATTCAATCGCATTTCCGTCGAATGGATTTACGTGCACTGTTGCACGCTATTCAGTCAGCCACCCAGTCAAGTCAGCCAGTCACCGAATTCAGTCATCCAGTGGCTGTACTGGATTATCCAGCCAACTGTCTCTGACAGCTCATATTCGGACAGGAAGTCGAGTGAGCTGTGGTAAAGCTACAGATGGCAAAAGGCTTTGGTTATGTGAAAATGTATCGACTCTTACCTGGCGATATTTCTTTAGACCTGAAGGACATCGTACAGGAGTAAAAGAAAACATGTGGATTCGGTATCGTGTGGCTTTTATTTCTTTTGAGATTAACGTTCGCATTCGTTAGTCGAAATTTTGAGCCGGTCTTTGGCTCCGTATTACCCGTGGAATCTCTCGAGGCAATTACTCATCAACGTCAATGGCATTTACGCATATTTTTGAATACGAAATGACATTTTCAGTTCATTGGAACGCGAAGGTCTTCCATCCACTTCGAATTTATTGAACACCTGACTACGTATCGTAGTTTCTCTCGTTTAACCGATAAATTAGCATCTAACAGCGTAATACGTCGATTTACCTAATTTCACAGAAAGTTTGTCTTGTCTAGCTTATTGCTAGTCGACGCCCGTCGTCGTTGCTTATGGCTACGCATCCGTAATGTGTCTTTTGGAATGCTACCAGATTCTCTAGGCGTTAACGAATTTTCTAGGGCCTCCTGTAGGGTCTAAAAAATATATATATATACAAACCACGAGGTTGTCGTCGTCATCGAGAGTCGAGCTTCTCGTGAGCTTCCAGCTGGGTAACCTGCATTGGAGCATTCGTAGCCTGGTGGGGTACAGTGGGTTAATTTTGGCACGTCCCACGCAAGCATAACTAGCTCTTCCACGGGCACCGGCCATTATTCTATTTCCAAAACGCTTTCGGCAGTCGGCTCGACTCATTGTGGATATACAATTTGTAAAAAGACGTCGTGCGATCCTCGAAGCTTTTAAAACCGCGAATAAAAATCCAATGAGCGTGTATCCTCTTCTTGATCCTAAGGGACATCCGGAAGTCCTGAACCTGGTGTTTTCCGGTTCATCGGCGAACCGCGTGTCGCGCGTGATAAATTAAACGACCGGAGCGCCGCCACGAGTAAGTTTCTCTATGATCATCGACGTCGAAGACGACGCGAAGGAAAACGTGATCGTTTAAAAGATACGTCGACGTTTATACGCGAATGACGTCTTTCTAACGTCACCAGGTGGACGTAGAGGAGATAACGTAAAGGCGATATACCTGGAGGCGCGTAAAATCTGACCTGACTGGGTGAACCGCGGAATTCGGAGTAGCTTCGCGAGTGAAGATCGATAAGATTTCTTATCAAGGGTGACAAGATGACACCTAGGCTGGAGATCGAAGCTATGGAGGAGCCTAAGCAGCCGTCCAAGTGTATGAGATTTCTTTGTCTTCTATGGAAATTCTGCAGCTGCGTCTTCTCTCACGTTATCCTGGTCTCCCTGGTGGTGGCCTACTGTCTCCTGGGGGCTTATGCCTTTGCGACCCTCGAAGCCGAGCACGAGAGAGAGGTGAATTTTCCAGGATGTTAAACAAGAAGGAATCTATTCTTCAAATTTTCATTCCCTGAGGACGTCGTCATTTACTTTGACGTCTTTGTTCCTCTGCGCTTCTATTAACGCTTTGCTCCATTCTTTACATTAATATATTCGTATCTAAGTGTACTGACGTATCGTTTGAGGGCAGGTCAAACGTAGTATCGAAAGTCTTCGCGGAAACATGACAGAAGACTTATGGAAGCTCACGAATAAGGATGTTATCCTTGTAGACACGAACTGGACGGATAGCGCTATGAAGATGTTGAAGGTGAGGCCCTTTACAGATAGAGGGGCCTTTTGGTCCATTAGATAGATACACTTGCTATTCCGTCATCTCAATTTTACTTGTACCACTACCGCTTGCTACTGCTGGGTAAGAGACGGTCTCGAGTAACGTACTGCGTGATAGAATTTCGAGACGGACCTTCTGAAGAAGATGAAGAAGGAGGGATGGGATGGCAGCGAGGACACGGACAACATCCAATGGACATTCACTGGAGCACTCTTCTATTCCATAATCGTCATCACCACGATTGGCAAGTAAATCATCAAATTCGATCGGCTCGAATGGAAACGTTAATCGATCAAATTTACTTGAATTATGCAGCACTTATTTTTCTTTTTCTTTTTTTAATAGCGCCGCGGGTATAGTGACGCCATAATAAATATAAAAAAATAATGCTTAGCCGAATGAGAATAAATAAAAGTCTTTGAGTTCGTGTTTCAAATAGAATCAACTTTAACGGAATTGAGTTGAGTAGTCCCGTCAGGCTGGTTGCTTACGCGCTGGTCTTACGCCGACGGCGACGCCGATGACCCACTTTGCGTCGAACCCGAGGAAACCTCGACTTTTGATGTAACAGAGCGTCCTTTGGATTCTTCGCTTTTCTTGTCCGATCCGTTTGATCTGGCGTAACCGCTTACGTCGTAGGGACGCGTTGCGTAAGGACGACCTTGATCGTAGTATCCTGGACGATCGTAATGAGACCCGACATGGGGACGCTCGTAGGACTCGTAAGAGTCATTGTGATCGTAGGGGTCGTAATCGGGTGAATAAGGCCCGTTATATTGGTTCTGTATGGGATGACCATTTTCATAGTTGATTTGAGGTCTTGGTGCATAGTAATTCGAAGGGATGGCGTTGAATGGCTTGAATGGTAAACCCTGTTGAAATAACGGATTTGTGTAGCTTAGTTTGCAGTTTAGTAGGTAGATGTCACTTTGTCGCTTAAAAGTCAAAATTTTTAAATTCATAGACGACAATGATGTTCCTTTTAAATAATTGATTTAGAGTTAAATTCCTCTTTAGAAAAATAACGTTATACTAATGGGTTTTTAAAAAAAAAAGCCATATTCATTTCATGAGACTCATTGTCGTCAGTAACATAAAAAGTGACTTTTGTTCCGACGTTTATTTAGCTGTTAAACGCGTGCATGCGTAACGTTATTATTTATGAAAGATCCTATCGTCGTAACTGTTTGTGAGTTTCCTGTCGCTAAATACCCGATTGGATAATACGAATTGTCGATAATGTAGATCACTTCTTTGATATAGTTACCTGGTAAGCACCGTGAGGATTGTAATTTGCGTGGGCTGGCGCCAGACCGTGAACTTTCCTACTGTCGTAACAACAGTACTGTTTACCCTTGGCGCAGGATCCCTGAGAATAAAAATTTCAATTCGACTCACATTTTTCTTTGAAGTTTTTTAACGTTCTTTTTTTTCACAAAGTGTATAGAAAATGCGGTAAAGATTTGCTCACGAATTTAAGGCCGGGACAGTTAAAACCATAACTGCACTTGCAGGAATCGTATTCGCGATAGCGATGATCTTGCTTGATCCAGGATGGTACCGAACCTACTGTGATAGGATCAACGTTCACTCCTGGCTTTATCGGTCCCGATAAAATTCCACCATTATTAATACCCGGTCTGCAAGATATATTATTAAATAATTGTGACAATCTCAAAAGATTTGACGTATCGATTCCCAATGCAAAAGTACCTGCCAACTATCCCGGTAGGCCCTTCAGGTCCTACAAGTATCTGAGTACCGTGATTAACTGGCAATATTGGGCCGCTGTCCGAGCCATAGGGCCCAGAATATTGGGGCCTTACTCCTGTGTTTAAGTTACCATTAGAAGGATACTCGTACACCTGGTACCTATTAATTAATAAAATTAATATTAGAAACTAGTATCTTTTATTTTAAAGGATTAAGCAGGGGCCTAAAAGCACCACTGGGATATCCTATCCACGTCCACGTAGTGACATCCACACGACGTCCTCACCTAGCATTTTTCTCGATGGTATCAGACTTTTTCTTGGCTCCATCGCCCCAGATCCATTTGGCTTCCTCGCCAGAAACAATGCTGACCAGAATGGCGATGCTCGCCAAGATCTCCCAAGGATTCATCTTTCTCAGCTTCCTCGACGTTCCTAGAAATTCCGTATGTCTCTAAGCTACAGAATTAGTCACGGTCAGGGTCAAGGTCAGTCAGTGGCCTTTTCGCCAAAAATTTACACGTGGCTGATCGAACGATTCAAGTTACGCAAAACTAGAAAGAAAAAAAACGTCTTGAAGAAATAATCACACTATGTACTTCACGCTCTGTGACTTTTTACCGAATGTACCTGCACATCTGTATCTTGTTACCAGTACCTACTGTTCGTCCTGATAGCAAAAGAAAATCGATCCTGCAACTGGTGCAAGTCGTATGCACCGGAGCAATAAAAACTTAAGAATCCTCAATAATTATGACACAAACTCCTGCATCGAAGGATCGTCGAACGTGAACTGAGCGAAAGTGAAAGCAAACTCGCTCTATATAGGTAGGAGCGGGATTGTCCCTCCAGGGACTCCTGATTTCGATCAGACAGGAATAATGTCGAGATTGCGTATCGTGGGAGTAGCTCGAGGTCGACATTTTGATTCACTTGACAACCAACGATACGACAGAACTTGCAAAAACGTTACTCAATACTCAAATATCGGATAGGATAAAATTTCGTAATTCCAAAACTGCATCGTTAAAGATTTTCATAAATTAAAACTGTAAATTATTACCGAGGAACAATCCAATTGCCGAGCAGACCAAGGATCGCCGATGGCATCAGGCAGCTCGTTAACCCCGTTCCGCGACGCACCAGTGGCCAAACAAAGGTCCGACCGGTGGTGACCGAGTTTTGCCAGAGGATCGAACTCCTCCAACTTCCGGTCTTCCCTTTGTTTTCGATCGATCGATCCCTTCCCTCCTCCCGGCCAACTTTGGACGCCATTCGCTGGAACACGTTGCTGCGTCCCATTGCGTTGCACTCTGGCACACCGAGTGCATTGTCCCGACGAGTGACTGTCAGAACGATCCTTTGTTTCGTTCTTCCCGCTCACTAGGTGAGATCGATTATATCGATCACGCACTACCGATAACCGATATTGCGATTCTCTTTATTGTCTTTGAAAGAGCAAGTGACTACGACGCTGCCAGTAGCAGTACTGACAGCTGTGGCAGTTGCTGCCAATGGCGTCGCGTTACGGCGACAGCAGACAACGAAAATGAACGCACCCGCAAGTCTCGAATATTTCCATTTAACGCGGGCTGTTTGTTGGAGAAATTTTCAAAATAGTCATACCGATTTACGATCGTATTATTTTCATAGACATAAATTACTAGTAGCTCTGGATGACATTGAAACGGATACTTTAAAACCGTGGGTTGAATTTGACGCTTATTTCACCTTGGCCCATTGACCTATCGCGAGGCCGTTTCCGTTTTAGAGATTCACCCGGGAAAAAGATTGAATTTTAAATTCCGATTGTCGTGGGTAGATTGTTATTGTGCTTATACCACAGTACAATTTATTATCAGTCAGTCATGCTACGAGCATAAAATTATAACGGTAGTCGGATTAGATAAAGATAAGTTAGGCTAGTTTACGAGTGATTATTGCAAACCTTAATGTCTCGGGTTTTATATGTACCTCGCAAGATACGACTTTTGCGAAGCGTGCCAAGGCTTCGTGTAGGCGATTTTACGTAGGCTGACGATTTAAAAAATTTTTCAACTTCTGTTCCACACGCTTCGCTTACAGGATACGGGCATATCGCGCCGAAAACTCAGAGCGGAAAGGTCGTCACCATTTTTTACGCTATACTGGGCATTCCCTTGATGCTTCTGTGCTTATCGAACATCGGGGACATCATGGCGTCCAGTTTCAGGTATACACAGTGCGGATGCTACTTTTGACTTACTTCCGTCCTTCTTTACTTACTTCCTTCCGTTTATGTCTGACTCTTCTTCTGCATTTTCTGCCTACTATTGTCCAGTCTGCTGCAGAATCAGATCTTGCAATTCTGCTTATATCTTTTTTTTTTTCTTTTTTTCATACCGAAACGATATTGAACGTAATACCAGTAGAATACAGTATATGAAGTTCAATCTTGTCGGATTTTCCTCTTTTTACTTATTTTCTTCCGTCAGATTTCTCTACTGGAAAGTCTGTTGCTACGTATGCACCAAGCCACCTCGTAGAAGACGTCCACGTAATACCAGAGGATACAGTGTACGACAGGTTGGGTAGGTCTATGAAGATATCAATACGGTTGATAGGTACCTCATGATTTTTTTTAATGATAACAATGATTAATTTTCAAAATGAAGGAGATACTCGAACAGGAATCCATCTTTGAGGAGATCCGTACGTGCCAGTCAAAGGTCAGCTGACTCGGCCCTTGGCCTCTCCGAGAGTATGACCAGGTCATCCTATTCGGATACGGAGTGCAGGTATGCCATTTTGGAGGATGATTACTTCACATTGGATGTCAATTGAGACTGTGTAACTTGGGTCAGGTATCACAATGCCGAGGGACCGGAAGTAAATCGTCGCAGTGAGGCAGCTGGAGTACGACCTTCCACTATGTCTAGGTATTCTGATATACCAGTAGCTTCTCCCAGGGTGAAAGGTAAGGAATTATTTAAATGAGACAGTGAGAGCGTGAACGAGTACTCGATATTCCTGATCTGGTCCAGGTGGCAGGATGACCACAGGCACGGCTTCCCTGGACAGGAAATTGATTGTCACTCCTAGCGAGG
>JARPRH010000712.1:1084969-1099023 GCA_031763665.1 Calameuta haemorrhoidalis
CTAATTCGCAAATGTTTTGTCAGATAAGATGGCCACCTCTATGTCGGATTTCAACGACATCTCTCGCACTAGCCTTTAAACTAGACGATCCCATCGTAATTGGGTGGAATTGCGCGCGCACAGCTACGCGGACCTGCGATGGCGGGAAAGATTGTCGATATATATATTTTTTTTCGTTTTTTTTTCTTTGAATATTTTGTACATTTATGCGATTTTTTTTCCTTTTCTTTTCATTTCTTTTCATTCGTTGGCACAACGACGTGCAGTCCCGCGTGACTTCGCGTTTGAATTTTTCCCGCGGCCATTGAGAGGTCGCTGAAGTGTACTCGCTCTTTTCTTCTTTTATCCGTCTGCCTCTCTTACTCTTTACTTTTCGCCTGTAGGTTTGCAAATGTATTTTTTCTTGTTTTTTTTTTTTTTTCGTCTTACGACGATTCGAATTGTAAAGCGTTTCGCGCCACCCGAGCCAAACGGGTGCAACGGATATGTGGATGATAAATTTGTACTGGAAAGCCCGTCGACATTATTATTGTTGTTATTACTGTTCTTTCCGTGAAAGAGCGTCCGCGTGACGTTAGGATGAATTTGATGAAAGAAAAACAAAAATATCAAAGCGCTCTTAGTCGTACTTTTGCACACGCCGCGAATCGATGAATCGAGCGATGCGTAGCAGACTTTTTTTTTTAATTTTTGTTTCTTCCCTTCAAAAAAAATTGTTGTCGTTCGCAAGGCTTTGTTCATTTTTTTTCTTTTTTTTCCGTATACCTCGGAACACCAAGAATCTCCTGTTGCGTCTGAAGCTTGCACTGAGCTTTGACTTTTCGTAAAGCGCGTCCTTGCGCTCACAGCGTGTATATCCTTATCTCTCGTCACGTTGGCATTACTTTTATACACGAATCGCGTCGACCTACTATGCGATTTCTTGCTATTAGGCTGCCGTATGTCTCCTCGTCTTGTATCGAGTAAAATTTGTAACTGCTTTTTGCGCCATTGCTGTATCGTTTGAAAGGTTTATCTTGATAAATATATAATTATTTTCCACCACTGTTACACCACGACTGTTATTTGCGGCTCTCACTGTACTTTGTCTTCAAATTTTTTTTATCTTTTCATTTTTTTTTCTTTTCTTATAATTCTCTCAAAAATCCTCGTATCCAATCCTGCTGTCGTCCTCGGCAGGATACCATGAGAAACCAGCACCGCCGGCGTCGCATCATCGGTACCATAAGCCACCACGAAATCATCACACGCGTCCCATCATTGATCGTCAGGACGATTAAACAGGGGGACACGCTCTCAATGATTAATTAAAAATCAGATCGAGAGATGATCTTCACGCTTCTTCTTCTTCTTCCTCGTCTTCTTCTTCTCTCTCGCTCGGCCGTAAGAGGGTGGTTCGTTGGTTGGTTGTTTCCATGGTTACGTTTGCTAGCTGCGCGCGCATCCTCTCTGTTATTCTTTTTATAAATCTCTCAACGACTCTCTGTTACTATGTTAGACTCTATGCCTGGCATTCGCTGATATTGCTTTCGCTAATATCCAAATGCATGGCTCCTTGTCTCTCTCTTTTTTCTCTCTCTCTCTATATATATGTATATATATATTTATCTATTTTTCATACTATCTTTAATCTGTCTCTCGATTACTATCTGTTACCTGATCTTGACCAGCTGTATGACTTATTTATTTCTATATCTGTCTAGCTGTTTATCTATATTTCTTATATTTATTTTTATAATGCGAGCGCTTTACGGTATGCTCTTCTCTCTCTCTTTCTCTTTCTCTTTCTCTCTCGATTGGAGTCGACGAATCTTCCTAACTTGACATTTCTATTTCAATGCCTACCGAATCCACCAAGGAGAGTGTTTATACGCAACGAGGAAAAAATATCAACACTATCCGAATTATCACAATTAAGAAAAAGACACTTTTGTGTTCGACCCTCGAGGGATCTCCTGGAACTTGGTACTTTGGCTGAGATTTATCTTGTTGTCAGTTATTTGTCAGTCGAATACTTTCTTTTTTTTGTTTTCTCGTTTAGTAGGTCTTTGTCGATCCGAACGATAACTTCGAACGCGCACAATGTGTATTTGGAATGCTGACTCCGAGTGTCTCTGTGATTTATTTAACACTCGCCAGTTAAATAATAATTATTGGGTCTTGACAATAAGCCAGGAGTCTGGTACGAATAATTGAGATCGAAAAGGATCGGTGCTATTACAATGCCAAGGAGGACACGTTTCTGGAGATTCCTCGAGGTCTATAACTAATTTTATCCTAGTCTAATTGAAACTGAGGTTAGATAGCTAATTAATTGTTAATTCTTCTCGATCGGGTACTCGATACGTCAGTTTATCTCGAGGTTTACGTCTCGGCTCGTGGAAGTGGATGCTGCCTGACGCGTTTGTATATATCCTGAAAACTGTTTACGGTTAACCGGGATCGAAAGTCGTTTTCAATCTCAGTCCTGATGGATTGTTAATATTTTACTCTGTCTTTGTCTCTCTGACAACGATTTTTCGATGCCCAGGACTCTCGTTGGAGAGAGAGAAAAGGTAGGGCGCTAAGATGGCTCAAGTTTTAAGGTTAGGTTTAACGAAAACTGTGTACGATCCCTAGTAGGAATTTGACTTTTGTAATCGAGGGGTCGTTGAGATCTTAGATTATGGAGCACTGTTTTACCTGTTATCACTGGTCCTGAGGATCGGTTGACCTTGATCAGGTTTCGGACTTTCGGAAGAAAATTTCTACTAGGGACGCGACTTCTTCGTTTTCAATCGAGGAGTCGATTAATGAACTTTGCGAGATGTGGATGCGGTTGTTGCGCATGCGCGCGATTCATTACTTTTAATCGAACTATTTTGAGGGAAGAAGTTGGGTGGATTTCGAAAAAAAAGCGTGTCCATTTTTTTTTCTTTGGATTTCACCTATCGGATGTCCCGAAACTAATGTTTGCTAGTCTTAATTACGGATTTTGATTTATTGGACTGTTCGAATAATAATGTAATAAAAATGGCGGCTGCTCCACGTCTCATTGACTCGCACGAGCAAACACTCGTGGACGATTGTTCTGGTACAAAAATGCTAATCAAAAAATGGTGTCTTCGAGCCGGTGATACTTTATCTGTATTATTGTATCGTGCAGATACTATTGCACTGCTAGTGCACTACTGATACTATTAATACTGCTGTTAACATTAATGCTAACGTTACTGCTACTATTGTCATATTTAATCGTTACGATTTTCTTCGCTAAACTTCAACGAAGACATTGCTTATTGTTAATGATACTTTGTCAAATCAACAGTCAAGGAGAAAATAATGTGTCCCGCTTTGGATGTATTTTCAACGATGCGATTGGAGGTTTTGTTTTTGACTCTAATTTTTTTTTTTATTAATTAACCGGGAATTACGTTTTCCACGCACGTTCAGCTATATGTAGTCTACAATTGTTTTGCACGTTTGGGTCTGTGCTCGACCTCTGATTAAATGTCAGGTTAAGTGGTTAAATTGTGCTTTTTTTCGTACTCGTGGATTTAACGTTGCAGATGAACAAGCGGGTACAGTCTTTACTAAAATTAGTTATTTTTAAATATTTCAATTGTCTCAAACGATCGCATCGTTGCAGCAGCGTCCAGTTTTATTTCGGGAATAGCAATGCAATTCAACGATAATCAGACTTCAGTAGTCCAAGTTAGTGGGTAACGAGTACTTTATTATCGAAGCTCCATTTGCACGTTGATAGCAGTGATTAGGTAGTAGACGGTAGTCTTGAAAGCCTTTGCGATCTAAATTTCATAGGATTCAATTGTCTCTCGCTGCAAGTCGTTATTTTGACGAATTTTATAAGGGTGGTTTACAAGATATTGGAAAGTATTAAGAAAATTAAGGAACAAAGAGTCGTCTGTTTAATGATTGATATGTAAAAAAAATTTATCGAGGAAAAATGACGAGAACCGGAAATGACGATCGCAAAGGTTTTTTTTTCGTAGCATTTAAGCTTTTACCGAGTGAGAGATAGTTTTGCACTTTCGGGCAGATTATTTTTCATCCTTATCTTTCGGCCCAATTTGAACTTCGAGGTGTATAAACAAAACTGATAATCAACGTGTTTCAGCCTGGGTAAGGTGGATGTCATTGAATCGTTAATTAACAATTAAAATTGGACTAATTAAAATGAAAGTTTTTGGCGTTAGGAGGGTCCTTTAAGAATATTAATATACTTGATCCACCTTACTTACAGGTAAGAAAACGCAAGATTCGTAGAGAGGCGTAGCCAGAGTCCATTACTTAGTGACTTCCGGATGGGTGATTTACAGGAAATTTCAGGAATCTAAATATTGTCAATCTGCCGATGAAACTCGACTGGGTCCGAAAGGCATAAAATTCAAGGTCACGCGTTGGCTGGCTGGTCGCTCTAAAGCGAATCTGTGCTCAAAATTGTCGCTGTCGGCTCGGAGCCAACCAGACGACATTAAGCTGCTGTCCGAAAGTCATTTTCGAGATGTTTCGTACCCACCCGAAGTTGTCTCTCTTTACACAGCTTGAAGATGACTTCAGGATGTAGCGATTGTCCGGGTCTGTTGAGAAGAAGGAGAAGAGGATGAAAATGAAGTTTTACAATTTTGACTGATTCAATTAGAGATCGTTAATCAAATGAGTGACGTATTCCTACAAGCGGAAACGTCGAAGAAGCGTCTTGCGTAATTTTTACATTTCGCAACTTATCCTTCACTTGGATCACAGGATGATCTATGGATCTATACAGTATACATATATACAGTAATACTGTTGTGTATATTCGTTTTGTTAATTGGTCGATCGATTATATACGTATCCTGTATCCAAGTTCACGCCTGTCTCCCTGTGAGCTTGCACGATCGACGTTTTCATCGAAGAGCTCAATCGAAATTGGGAATCTGTCGATGGGCGAGGAGAGGGGGTAGATCTGTAAATAGATAAATCAATCTTCATTCAAATCTTTAATATTTAATCAATAAGTAGGACAATTACGTAAGGACGTCGAAGGTAGTTTAATTACGTTATTGTGGACTGAATTGTGCTACAAGGAGCTGATTCGAGGGCAGCCAACGTGAAAAAAAAATATTCAACTTGAGAAGGTACGGATCGGGCGCTAAGACATATATATATATATTTACGCGTGTATGAATTACGGAGACGCACGAAGATTCACGGAAACGCCCGAAGGACGACGAGAAACGATAATCTTGAAATTTTCGATTTCGTTTTTTTCTAACGATGGCTGTGATAAGGCTAAGACGAATCATACGTCACGAATAGTGGACAAAGCATCGCTTTCTGTTTCGCGATATTGGCGGTGTGCAAAATTGCGCCGATTTACGTAAACTCGAAAGGTAGTCAGTCAATTTACGATGGGGATTATTCTTTCGTGATAAACATCTTTGAAACTGATAACTCTGCACTGTTCACTTTCGAAATGCTCTGAGATCAATATTAATGGGGTTAATTGACATTGGATGAAGGGGGAGGATAGGGGGGTTAAAACGTAGCCCAAAAAATTGCTCCGTTGGCACTCTTTGCTGCGCGCGAGTAATGTTAAAATTTTGAGGTTATGGAATAAATAACTCAGCTGTCAAAGGTATTTACGATCGAATCGAATATCTGCGACGTTGCCAATTATACACTCTTATGCAGATACTGTATACGTAGTAATGCACGTAAATGAATAAGTGAGAAAAAGGGGGCGTTCTTACGACCCCCTCCCTCCTCCTCCACGAACGTGACTCTTACGATTTAACGAAAAAGGATCGCATATGATTATATCGAACGTAGGATGCTACCATTGATATTATAACTTACTAATATTATTACAATTATCATTATTATTATAGAGATATTATAATCGTTGAACCAAATGTTCATAATTAATTATGCGATTGTTTGTATATTTATATTTATATGTTGTTGAGCGTTGAACGTCATAGTCATTATATATATATATATATAGTATGAGAATCCCTCCCGATAATCGCATGTATGTGTATCGCGTACTGGCGATCTTCCCTTTCCTACCAAGAAGAGCGAAAGCTTCTAACGTATGTGAAACGTACTTTCTTGGGGCTCTTGTATTCCCATCTTGTATTCTTCCGATAACTTATCCTTGAGTCTGTGTTATCAGAGATCTGTGACGTGCTTAGGGATTTTGGTGCTAGTCAGAGGATGCTGCGAATGGGAACGTCGCCAGGCACGCGCGAGAATCTTGTGTACCCCGATTACTTATGACATAAGTGTGTCCAATTTTTTTTCTTTTTTTTTTTCAAAATATTAGTGAGATTTGTAATTTTCTTATTGTTACCCGCAAGCAGCAGTGTATCGTGTCAGGGCGTATTAATTAATTAAAGTATTAAACGATTAAAAAAAAGGAAGAATTAAAAAAAATAGAGTAAAAGTAGCTGATCGATCCTCTCGCCTTTTTGGAAAAAATCCATGTATTACGTTCCTCGACCTTTTATCATTGTCGACCTTCAACCTTGGATACTAATCACTGTCTCATCCCGCATCGCCCCATCATTGCGAACTACCTACGAGTTCAGTTCCCCATGTCATCTCCGTCTTTGGGAGTCTTCGGTATACGAAGGAAGCACACGAGTAGTCCTAGTAGAGGTTATACCTTTTGGCTTACAGGTGGTTGCGGTGGCGTCACTGGGAGCGGCGGAGGTGGCGGAGGACGAGGTCGCGGAAGCAGCTCGGGCAACGCTACCACTGGAGCGGGAGGTGGGATGACAGTCGGTGGTCCAGGAATGCTAGGTAGAGGTAACGGAGGCTTCGGACCCAGAGGCGGCGGACATCACGGGAACTTCATCGGCAGCGGAGGCGGCGGCGGCGGCGGTGGCGGAGGCGGCGGTGGCGGACCTGGTGCAATGAGGATGGAAAAGATTCACCCACATCGCTTCAATCCCATCGGCATGGGCGGTGGATACGTCCAGTCCCACTTCTGGTGACGTTACAAGCACCCTGCACGGAACGCAGAGTCATCCTCGTCGTCTACGTCGTCGACGCCGCCGCCGCCGCCGTCGTCCTTCCTTTCGACGTTCTTGTCGCTTTCATCATCGTCGTCCTCGTCGCCGGCGTCGTTGTCGTAGTCCATTCTCCGGGTATGGAAAGTCGTCCAGGACGTTTGGAGATTGAGAAGTCCAGCCTGACACATCTCCATCAGAAGGGGCTCTTGCGTTCCACCGTTCACCGATGACGCTAGGCAACCTCTAGTAACGAAGAGGAAGAGGAGGAAGATCCAAACGAAGAGGGAGGAAGGAAGAAGAGAAAATGAAAGAAATGAAATATGCATCATAGCGGCATAGATTAATAACGTTATTCAATTTTTCTTTTCTCTCTGTCCGGCCATCGCGTTTTCATTCTTTGGCCTTATCGAAATTTGCGTCTTCTTCCTCGTCGCGAAATCAATGAACAAATCACATGCGATTCGCGTCGGCACGCGGCTCGATCTTGATTCACGTTTCACCAAGACTGTCAGCAGTTCCTTTTCTGATCCTCAAATTTCACTCGTCGCGTCCGTCGGGTTCGTCCGGCGAACGAACTGTTGAATCATTGAGATAACGTCCTCTCTCTCGAGATAAGCCAAGCGTGGCTCGTGAAGATGTTCTCGGAATAATAAATCGTCGCGTGCAAATTCTCTAACCGTTTCCGGTTGAGCCTTTAGTTAAGGGACGAGGTGTGGACGCCACTCGACGTTTGTTAATGTTTTTAGCCATTCTTTATATGTTTCAGAGAAGCAAGTTCTATGTGTTGTATATTTCCTTTTAACTTTAATTATTTACCGGTTATATATACATTAAGAGAGCGTGAAGTTTTAGCGATGCGATGCGATACGATACAGTTACGGTATCATTTAATTTTTAATGCGTTACGTCGCTTGGAAATGAGTCAGAAATAATCGAGGGAACAGCGTTTACGCGCTGGGCGTTGGAAAATTGTAAGAAATACATGTATCTCTTCGAATTTTCAAATTTGATCCCATCGACGAGGATCTTTGAATTATTAATATTTTGGCACTGTTCCTGGGGATCGTTCGCGAGGGGTGAAAAATTCCAAAAAGTTTTGTACGAATCGCTGAGCATTTGTATATATACGCACGTATGTTAGTGTATCGTGACACCATATAGAAAACGAGACTGACTTTTTATAGGAGAAAGAGAAAAAAAAATAGAAAGAAAGGTAACGAATCGGGGAGGATTATTTTACGAAGGAATCGTCACTTCCGGCGTCATTAACACTCTCTCCGCAAGTCACGTCGTGTCGCAGGCACCATTAAGTCCTAGGTAGAGACCGTATTCTTAAATTCTCATAACCAATTCCTATTTCACACGTTTACGAAGAAGACACTCTGCGTAACGCGCAATATAGATATAACGAATGAATGTACGTTATCCAGAGAACGAGAAGAAGAATGATAAGAAATATATATATATATATATAAATAAGAGAAAACAAGGGAATCGAATACCGTCCTTAAAAATAATTGTTTCTTTCGATGAAAATAAATGTTTGATTCTTTCGAAACCGAAAATAGAAGCAAAATCCAATTCGAGATATAGTCCTATGGCGCTTCTAACCAATCAAATGTCAGTCGATTGTTGTTCGTTTAAAAAAAATCTTTCAAATCGAACCCCTTTGTCATTATCCTGTTAATGAGAATATCCTTATCGAATTGTATATTATCTCCGTTCCGCAATGGAGATTCGATGACACTGTTTGATGACTGGGAGCTTAAATACTGCACGTGCGAATAGATAAAAATTTGTCGAATTGAAATGGAATCGCGTTAGGCAGTGATTCGAGCTCGCACGAAATGCATCATGTACCAAAAGTTTTAAATAAAATTCACCTCCAAAGTGCGAGGGCTTTTATTAATTATTAATTATCTTTACACGCGTTAACATTCGATCAAGACTTTGACGATCGACCTCCATTTCCATTCGGGATGAAATCATCGATCATTGGATCCCAGGACGATTCTTTGATCGGTGCTACAGGATGTACCAGGTCATACGTGTATAAGGTAAAATGATGCTATGAAAAAAATTTTTGAAAAAAAAGAAAGAAAATTTTATAAAATTAACAATTCAATTTTTCACTTTAAACCCTTCGCTGACCCATGACCTACGATCTGTTGCATCCTGGATATTTTATTTAATTAATTAAGTGAATTACGAGATGAGTAAGAGAGAGAGAGAGAGAATGAGAAAGAGAGAAAGAGAGCGTCTATCCGGAGCCTGATTTTTCAATAAATAGAAAATGACGGAGACTTCCGTGAAATTTCCGACGTCACGACGGTCCGTCATTACGTGATCCTTCGGCGTGAATCCTGTATCGCCGGTTTACGGTACCTGATTAAAGTTACATTTATATCTAGACGCAGATATTGTTGTATGACGTTTCTTATTGGGACTCTGTTCTCGATCACCTTGGACCGACGTATGACGTCATAGCTTCTATCCCTACGGATCAGTATAGATGCAGCGGCTGACGTCACTTCCTGGATGAAATCGACACTCGCAGTATCAACTGGCGGTAAGACGTACCTTAGGAAATAACCTGGGGAGATAAAGAACTTCGCAGAGACGACAATTGAAAAATTGGCAGCAATGGGCGAGACGCCGCGTCACCGACGGGGAAGGACATCGGATACTTCAGGAAGGGGATGAGTCTTGACGCAATCGTTATTACGTCATCGATTATATTTATTAACACCCTTCAATATTTATTGCGATCGAACAAAACTTTTACAACGTATACAAGGTAATCATTGTCACTGTTATTAATCTTCTTTTTTTTTTATTATAAGTATACAGTTTCTTTTTGCTTTTGCTTCCTGTCGCACTCGAGACTCGATGACGTCATCCGCCACGATGTTGCCCTTCAAAAGGCAGCTCGCATTTCTTTAGGATAGCAAAGTGCCTAATGATGAGCCGCAACGTAGCCGACGGCATTACGGAGGCTGGATTCTCTTGGCGGGAAATTCAAACGCACCGTGGGACCCGGGCACTGCACTTTTTTTGAACTCTGAAAAATTTTTGAGATGCTTTTTTCACTCGGCTGACAAATTTCGCGCACTGATCGAGAAAACTGACTGACTGGTTGAATCCACGGTGGCTCACAGCTGGAGTCCGGCTGCTCCGACGTCCGATCAGCCCAGCACGCAGGACACAATGGGTCTGACGGTTTTTCACGAGAGGCAGCTTACTTTATAAGAGGCCATCCTGCTCCACCCACAGGAAGCTGCGGCGTTGAGATTAACCGCTGGTACCCTGGTAGCAAGGAGCCCACGAAGGAAACAGGAAGAGGCGGACGACAACCGCGATATCGTAGCGCGTAGAGCTGCTCGCGTTCTTGGTACTTTTTACGGAATTTCACTGTCGCCATTGAAGGGATACAAAAATAAGAAGAAAGAGATAACGACCGAACTCGAACTGGACAAGCAATAGTTCAAATATCTAGATAGACCTAGGTAGCTACTTAAGTATCCGCCTTAAGCTCCATTAGACACACTGACCGTGATATGTTTTTAGGGTGAACCTCCAAAAGAGACACTCGTACACGGTAGACGTAAACTACACGGCAGACGAAAGGAGTCCCGACCTCAGGCAGCCATTGGGAGTCTTGACTCTAATGACAAGAAGAGGACCTCTGCTACTCTTAATATATTTTTTTTTTCTTTCTCCTACCTTCTTTACCTATCCTTTGTCTTTGTCTTTCTCTCTCGACATGCTCATGGAAAATCCCACGTTCCTTGGCCAAGATCAAGCTGCATCCCTTGACCTGAACTGTACTTGGTTCTCTCTGTCCTTCTTGCTCTGCCATTACCACCGGTCCTTTCCTCTCTTTCTATCTTTCACCTACCCACCTATCTGCTGCGTCTACCTGGGAATCCTACGCTTCACTCTTCACAGCTACTTCTTCCTCTTTCAGGCGTTCGGGCCCGACCCAAAACAGTTACCCAGGGACCTGGTACCATCGGTCGCCTGGACTAGACTGACATACTAGACCTGCTACATCTGCTCCCCAGACAACGTGCCAACCTATAGCACGTTAAGTCTTTCTTCCTGGGAGACATTCAATGCATTCGCTGCACTTTGAGTGGGGAAAATATTTTTTTTTTCCTCTCTGACCATCCAAGGCAACGAAGGTTCCCTTTGTAATGTGGCGCAAGGTCCTTCATGCGGTTTATGGTAGAAATATTTCTAATTAAATATACACTTGAAAACCCGCCTTTATGGGTGTAACGTATATCGAGTTGGCGGCTTACTTCCGGTCGAGTTTCCACTTCCTAGGATCGCTGATAAAAGATATATTTCTTATCGGTAGCAGATGCGGTCTCGTCCATTCGATAATGAATCTCTTCTCTCGTGAGAGCCCATAACTATTTTCCAGATTCTCCAAGGCTAATTCCTAATCTGTATCAGATGACAAATAGTTCTTATTTTTCTCACGTGTCGGATGACTCAATAAGTACGTGCACCGTCGCCAAATGAGGATAAACCTCTACTGTACCCTACTGAGGTAACGTCGAAGAACCCAAGACTTTTATCTTAAGAGAATTTATCTTCGAGTCTGTTTGAATATTTTATAAAAGCGCGGGAACTGAATGTGTCCAATCGAGAAGAGTCACGCAGTGACCTCGAGTGCTCGCGGTTAACCTCTGACCGTTACGGATAACAAGTCTAGATAAAACATAGACCCGACTCTGTTAAGATAACGATCAGAAAAATTCTGAAACGTGCAAAACGATGATCGTACAAATGAATATTTTCATCGATCGATCAGCAATTTGACTTAAACGCGGACGAACTACGTGGCCGAATCTACCCGACAAACAGCCGGCGTCCCGCGTCGCGACGCTGCCACCAATATACACACTGTAAGCTCCAAACGTCCGGCACTTTTAAAGAAATACATCTATACATATATTTGTAACCAGGGGAGACACGGTAAAAACACACAGAGACACCCAGTCGCCGATACCAATAAGACCCCCCCCCCCCCCCCTAATCACCTACACTAAAAGTCCTCGGTTTGACCCACAAGCCGTCCCCCTCCGTCCCCCCCTCTAACACGAACAAAGAATTCGCCTCGGTCCAGGCACTCCTATGGTAATTCCGGGACACCCTGTATATACAAAATAACATTGATATCAGTCCCAACGCAGTTTCGAACGCGCGCCGGTACGTGGCCGCGTGGTCGCTCGAGATAAACCGCGTGCGGCTTCGTTTCCGCATCTTTCGATAAGTCGCACTCACAGATTCAGCGGGGAATCCCCCTTCGTCGGCAATACCGCTTTCCCACGGCGTTCGGAAAAGCCATGCGGGACGAGCCGGGGACGCGTCGAGATAATTCCATTGGTCGACCGAGCTCAAGGCGCGTGCTCACGTCGCGATCGTATCGCCCGCGATAATCGCACCACGGTCGACTCACGAACTTGCGCGAGTTTCGAGCGTAACGGCTTTTTTCTTAATACAGAACAGCTTCCACGACGAACGCTCCTGTCACGTAGCGCACTCGTGTTTGTCTGGTCACTCGATGACGACATCCTGACGAACTTCGACGGTTTGAATAACCTGGCTGCGTCCCTCTTGGTACGAGCGCCGCGAATGGCAGTCCGAGCGAAACTGAATTGGTTACCGGGTCGAGGGGCACGACGGGGGGGGAGTCGAACACGTGGTACCGGAGGAGGACTGCCACTGTGCCGTCATACGTATCGTCACTGTGCCCGGTTCTCTAGTATGCAGGAGGGGTACGCCGAGTGTGGGTCTCTCTTTATATATACATATATACTATGCGTCTACGTATGTGCTTTTACTCTGCACACATGTTCGGCGCCATGTTCTCTTTGCCACTGTTCTTTCTCTCTCTCTTTTACTCCTGCCAGATATATGCCTCCTCTGCTTCTCCGTCCCTCCGTGACCCCTCGACCTCGTCTCGTAAGATCTTCTTCGGTCGTTATTCATCGTTTCTTCGATACGTATGTATATTTATTTATTTTACGAATTTTTAATATTTTTTTTTTGAAATACTGTTTCAGGACTCTTTTTTATTATGCTTTGAATTTCAGTCGTTAGGACTATTCACGTTCTACGTATGTTATACGTGCGCTATGGTTTATACACACCATATGGAGAGGACGTGTTTATCTCGTTGCGGACGTGGCCGACATTCACATACCAAACAGCGGCGTAGATTCACGTGTGGGATTTCTAATGCTAAGCAAGGGGTTGGCTCCTCGTGGGAAGAGTCCTGGCCGATCCCTTTTCCTCGCCCTGGAAAGTGGCTGGTACCTGAGAGGACCTCTGGACTGGAGCGAAGGGACCTGGACTAGGTCGCTAGGGTCAGAGGGCACTGTCCTGAGACGTGGGACCAGTCGGTACGGTTTTGAGAAATTTGCATTTCCTGTTCACCGTGAATATGCTGATCAGCGTGACGACGAATGAGCTCAGCGTGACGACGTCGACGCTATTGCTACTGGGTTTAGGATGTAGACGCTCCTACGTCATCGGCTCCTCTACCCTTCGTCCAAGAAAAAGAAAAAAAAAAAAAAATGAGAAATTATCTGATACGCTGACCCCTTTGGCACTTTTACAACTTGGAATCATTAATCTTAACACTGTCTGGTTAATCCTGTCAGATAAGGGAGGTGACCTTTCACCTTTTATTCCTGTATCCTTCGCTCTTCAGGCTGCTCCCTGGATCCGTCATCGCATACCGAACGAACTTTTTCTTATGGAAAGCTGAAGGAAATACAAAAATGCTAAACGACCGTTTCTACTTGTTGGGACTTTTTTTTTTTTTTGGGACCCTCAGGTCGGCTCTGTGTTACATAGATCCAGGGCTAGGATGAAGGAGGATGTATAGTGTGCTGGTGATGTATATTGGACCATTTGAGAGACAGAGCTAGAGAACATAATAGAGAGAAATGTATATATGAGCATCCGTGGGACAGATCTGTATAACTGCGTTAGGGTTTATACCAGGATCAGCGAATGGGGTCTATTCCAGTGTTT
>JARPRH010000712.1:1103088-1115915 GCA_031763665.1 Calameuta haemorrhoidalis
ATGGGTCCTGTGTCCAAACCATCATCCGCCCAGAATATCGAGAATCCAGCGACCTTGTCGCCCTCTATCAAAGTCCTACGTTGGACAAAAAATTTCCAAAATTTTATTATTTTTTCTTGGCTGTATATTGAGTATTTCTGAAGACCCAACCCAGCAGGATTCCTCACAAGAAAATAAGTTAAACGCAACCAAAGGAAGCGGTTAGGATAATTTAAACCAGTAAACGAATATCCTGCACGGTATATGTCATGGTACATGAAAGTTCTATCAAAAGTAATAAAACCAGAATAAATGAGCGATAACAACTTCTGCGGCAATATATGGAGCGTGAAGGAAAACCGAACCGATCCGGTTAAAACTACGATCTATCAGCAAACAATCAGGAAATGCAATGTCTCTGCACCAGAGTTACGTTATCTCCTGGTCGATAATTGCAAACTAGCCTTTCTCTGGCTCACGCGTGTAAGAGAACTCGCAGAGTGTAGGCAGCAGTGGCGTCGCCACTGTCAAATCAATTTGCTCACCAGCTGATTGCGCTGGCACCACGATGTCTTGGCAGAATAGAAGGATGATAGCAGATACTGCGATGACGAGGATGATTTATCACTTCCATGGGAATATATTGACTGCAAAATGGCAGAACGTTCAGGTCGACCTCGATACCCTTGTAAAGATCCAGGATCTCAGGTAAAGGTACACCCTTGCTCCTCCATGCTTTGATCTTGAAGACAGGAATATTGTCGGCTTTGGCAGTCGCGGCTAAAGTAAAAAAATTCAGTTCTAATTATCGATCCTTTATAAAGTTTAATAATCTATACTTTTACGTAGGTTCGGCACTGACCCAGAGGATCCTCCCGGTTGGACTTATCCGGGATCGTGAAGACTCCCGTGATCTGGTGTCCATCCTGCTTCAAGACTTTATACACCTCAGCAGCAAATGTACTCTGGCCAATGATGGCCACTTTCAGCTGCGCCATTGCCGCCTGAACAGAATCACATTCCTGATATGATTATATGCCAGGGACTAATTATATGGATGTATTCCTAGTCCAGGAGGATTATTCTGTGAACTGGAAACTACATCCGGTCCTGGGGTATAAAGCTATACTCAAAGGAGCATGTTATCAGTGTCGTTACAGTCAAAGGTCATCCTGGTGAATCTAAGTAGTTTGCATGTATGCATAAGGAGTCAACTTTATCAGGATGGGTTTTGAGGTTATTAGGAATCATTAAGTCGGAGTTCATTGACTTGATCAGACCATGTGGAACTTATCGATCCTTTCTCGGCTCTGTTTACGATATCGATGTCTCTTCCGTTTATATTATTGCGAATGTTTATCTCTTTTTATTATTCGTTACGCAAACGCGTTATCGAGAACCAATGTCAGTTGTGGTTTTAGGATAATGTTATCGTTACGTATAAAAGCATAAATTAGAGCATAATGATAATTATAAATTTAATTTCAAATATTTCAATTAAAGGAGCAATCGGTTTTGGCGACTAAGCAAAGTGACAATGCTCGATATTGCTTATGGTGACAGTTAGTAATGATAATCAATGAATAAGCTTAAAGCAATTAGTTGTTAATTCATTGGGATATATAGTGCCTAATACGTACCTAATTAAAACTAAATGAGGAAGTAACCAAAAACTTCAGTAAGACCTTTGAAAATATATCTGTAAAAGAAATATACAGTGTCTGGATAATTATGGATTATTTACAAGGTTCCATCTGTATTCTATTGCCACTAAAATCTTATCCGAGGGTTATTATACTTGGTGCAGCTCCCCGTTAATCAGGAAACGTCAATACAAGTGCATAAGATATATATATATATAAATCCAAACAACCAAGAAAGTAGCCAGCGCCATCTATCACCAATATACAAAAGATACCAAAACTCATGTATCTGTTTTGATTTTCAACAACAATTCCTTCCATCATATTTAAAATCCCTAGTGGTACTTACAGCGATGGCGAAGCTGCGTCTAGGAATCAAGAAGCGAGCCACGTGCAGCATCGGTTCTAGAAGACACGGGAGAACCAACTTGTTGCTTCAAGTTTTTGCAAGTCAAGAAATATGAGACGTCGAGAAATTTGCAGCGTGAAAGCTAATGGCACTAAGTAAAAGGACTCCGTGTTCGTATTCGACTACTGTAGAAAGTGAACCCCGTACTGACGTGAAAGCGGAGTGTACGTTTACTCCGTTACAAAGTTGACTGAATCAGTCGAGAAGGCGTTGGACTTATATAAGTCAGTGGTATCTATTAGAGGTCAAGACCCCTCCTGGTATGAACTCTTCCCCCCTGGTGCGTGATTCCCCTAATTAGAGAGAGGGGGAGGAAGAATTTGCACCCCTCCGTCCCGCCGACTCGTGGATCTGTGTATTAAATTATCTCTTGACCAATATTTAATCTTGAGAATAACACTTAATTGTTAATTTATACGAAAATACATTTTCAATTTCTGTTTCAATGCAATATTTTGTATTGCTCTTGGCATTATTTATTACTCCTTTTAATTATTTAAACTCTCTTTTCTTCCAGATGTCAATTCGCATACGTCAAAATTCTCTTGGGTTGCTTACCTGCCGACCTTTCTCCTGATTGTTTTCTAAAGGGTAATTCTCTTGCTCAACTTACTCGAGGACTATGACGAAGTAACAATAATGTGGCTGGAAGGTAGAGTCCCGCGCTAGCAGGCTAACCTAAAAATCGATAAGATCCTCTAGACTTTACATATTTGGCCCAATTTTTGTCGTTTTCACTGGGAGTATCCTAAACTTTTCCCCACGCTATTTTTACTTTTTCTTATTTCTCTTCTACTACCTGACCCTCGTTATTGTCAAGATTGTAGACCTAGCAAACTTATAGGGACAACCAGACACGGCGGCGTTCCATGTCACGGCGATTCAAGAACGTCACTGAAATTCCATACGTAATGAGAGAGTACAATATTTTTACACGTAAGACACTCTGATAACGCAGATCGACATTTATGCTTACACACATAATTATGTATGGAGACTAGGAGCACGCATTATTTTATTCTACCGGAAAACTGACTTTGCAGAGTTTGGATGTCAAATTATCGAATGACATACTTATAGCAGTGTACGAAGATAATTTGTTTCTGTAAATATTTCCAAAAATTCGTTTCTCTAGGGTATAAAGAATTATTTAATGATTATTTTTTAGGTTAATCATATTATTCGTATCCCAATTTGCAAAACAGAGATATATCTCTGTTTTGCTCGTACTCGCAATGTGTTTTTATTTCTCGTTAAGTGGGGTCTCTTTATCGAGTATCGATATTGCAGACCGCACTGGCTTTAACCAGTTTTGTAGAAGAACCTCTGCTATCGACGGGTCAAAATTCAGCGATAACTTATTTACTTGGTCGGTACTTACTAGTTTCAGTTGGTTTTTGCATGAGACCTTTTGAGGTCTTTAGAAATGTTACGATACAGATGCACATATGATTTGTATTTTCTTATCAGTAAGAATATAGTTGTGAAATTCATTGTTGTTTTAATATCGTATGACCAAACCATTAACGTTCTGCATATCTACGCGTTCTATTTTCCTCTTGACGTTTACTGTATTACACGACTATTACTATATTATAGTGTGGAAGCTACAGTGTGCTTTTCATTATATCATAAGTGATGCAATTTATACATAAATTTTGACAGATGCATAAAGTTTGTTTTTGAATAAAAATTTTTTTTCAGAATCCTCACTTTTTTGATACTCGTAGTTTTCTTAGCGAGAAACTGACGTGTGGTTTACGTTAATGAATTTACTTAGGACCATCTTCAGGTGTAAATATTATTATTTTCTCTATGGCGTTTATGCATATACAAGTTCAAACTTACCAGAAGCAAACCTCGTTAGCTGAACGCAAGACTGGAATATGCAGGGTCACCGTCGATGCTATTCAGGACGAGAGGAGATGAACGAAGTAATAAAGGATCATCCCTTCAGCAAGTCCTGGTCATACAGACACAATGGTTTTGGCGACTAGTACAGAAGGAGTGGAGTATTTCCATCCTGATCTACGTCGAGCTTCCCAGGAAGCTATATCGTCTAAGGATACGTATACGTCAAGGAGCAAAATGGAGATGACTGTCTACGAGGAATTTTCTCCAGTGACCTTGATCAGCCGTGCCATTGGAGTATTTCCTTTTCGATTACAAAAAATCGCTGGTAAACAGGTACGAGATCTGTTCGGGTCTTCTTCAGGATCAGCATCCCTAAGGATCCTCAGGTTATGACATTCTCATGATTCTAGGCTTTCGTGGCTTCTCGTGGCGCCAGTATATATCTTCTGTTACTTCTTGGATTCAATCTGGCGCATCTGATCAGCATCCCCGTGGTGGCAGTGATGACCACTACGACGGCATCCTGGAAAAATAACTCCATCGAGGATAATCATCGGAGGATACATGCCAGCAGCATCATCCGGCTGATCTACCCCATGGGGATATCTTTTATGGCTATAACAAGTCGTATTAATTCCCTGGCTGGGATCAAGAAGCTTCTTCCTGACGTCTTTACCAGGATGAACGACGTGGATCAGTTGCTAAAACGGAAGAGTCACGACCTTAGAATATCCTCACGTAATGTCTGGATATTTGTTGTTCTGAATCTAGTTCTCGGCTTGCCCTCGCAGATCTTCTCCGTGACCTTTGTTTATGGGAAAGGAACTTATCTCGTTGGCTTCTTCATCTTTATGGACAACTTTAATAATCTCACTGCTCTGTCCTCGGAATTTCAATTCCTTGCTCTTTGCCATCTTATCAGGTCCAGATTTTTGGTACAGCCACTTTTCCTCTTTGTCTTCTTTCTGGAAATTTGTTTTTTTATTAAAATTTCTTTTCACTACAGGTCATTAATACGAAGATGATGCATGCTGCTCGTTTATATGATGCGCGAAGACGGTCCCAGGATGAAAGTGCACCTGGACACGAATTACAGTGTTGTCCCTGGAAGATGATCGGATATCAGTTTGAGCCTGATCCTTACAGTGATCATCTTCTTCGTGACACGTTGGTTGTCCTTAGAGACGCTCATCAACGTCTCTGCGACACTCTGGACTGGATGAACGAGGGTTTTCAGGTTATCTGAATTTTACCAAGGTATCCTGAGGTTCTTATAAGATTTTAATATGTAGCTTCCTTTGCTTACTTTTTAGGTCCAAGTTCTGTTTTCTGTGTGTGGCTGCTTCCTTAATCTCCTCGTCAACGTTTATTTTCTACTGCGTGGTGGCTACAGTGTCCGCGCCTTAAATGAAATCTGGCCATTCGAATCACTGGGAAATATTCATCCTTTGAAGAACACATCCTGGGGAATTTATTATATCATAAGATTCATTGCTATAGCGGTAGTAGCATCCAGGACGACTTCCGAAGCCAAGAAGACCCTGGTTCACGTACTTCGGATGAGAAGTACCTCCAGAGGTTATGCAACCAAGGAAGAAGTAAGTTTGTTATGCTAGGTTTAACATTTTAATGGGAAGAAGAATAAATTTTATCATCTCACCTTACTCTTGTCATTTCAGCTGACGCTTTTCCACGACCACATTAATTCACGGAGAATGATATTCTCAGCTGCTGGATTTTTTGATCTTAATGTATCAATTATCTCATCAGTAAGTTACAAAGTAATTCGTGCACTTTGCTCTACTCTATGTATTGGCCTACATTGATATTCATTTTTTCATCCAGGCTGTGGCTACCGGAGCTACATATCTGGTCATCATGGTTCAATTCCTCAACAAGTAATGCGAGTTTGGTCATCAATCTATGCCAAACAAATAATCTAAATTCGGTGCAATTTCCAAATTGTGTTCATATATTACAATTCCAATCTGTCACCATTAGCATAGGATTTCACATGGGAATCAGGAATGTATTACACTTTGGCTCAGTCCAATCTAAGAAATTGGTACGATTTGATCACAAGTTTCGGACAGTCCAAAAAGAACCTTCGTATTTATATATTTTAAAAGACTACTATAAAAAAAGCATAGAAGAATGTTAATTCTCAAAGAATATTATCCTTTGCAAGTGTTGCAAGTATTCGCCGGCGTGGCGCGACAGGCGCACTGTTCAAATTCAAATAAACAGTTCATTTATTCGATCATCGCCATTTGTTCTGCGATTTTTCAAATGGGTCTTGGACTCTTGCTTATATACTGGATTTTTCCTATTGCGGTAAGGAACGTTAAATTAATCAATGTTCATAGTAATCTCACTAAAGTTGAAGACTTGAACGAAGCAACCAGCAACATATTTCGCATCAGCATTTCATTGCTGATCAACATATTCGCCATTGTGCTGCGAGTCTACAATATTTTTAAAGCATCAAAATTAGCAGAAATCTTCGAGGAAATCAATCAGATCGATCACCTCTTACGGATCACTAATAATTATTCAAAATTATCTAGAAGAAGAGTCTTTGGTTTGGTGATCCTTCTGCTTCTCATATGCTGGATCGTTCACGTACCATATTTAGGTTTTATAATTTATAGCCAAATATACGACCTTCTCTTTTATCGACTATGTAACCATTTCGCCCAATTCACTATCGCGTCTATCGAGTGGTCTCAAATAATTTTTTTTGTCTTACTCAAAAGACGATATTCGTTTTTAAATGAAAAATTGAATTTGATCTACACGAGTGTAGCGAATCATAATTATTCTGAAGAAGCAATAATAAGTACATGGCTCGATGATAATAAAAAAGAAAATGACGATTGGGTTACTTTTGTTAACTCAGTACCTGAAACTATTGATAATTCAATAGAAAACGGCGGGAGGTACAAAATTTGGAATTATTTCAATAACGATAAAAAGATCTCCTCATCGAAGGATCAGCCTACGTTAAAGATTAATAAACAAAAGGTCAACTCAAAGAAGACAACGACTTCCCGACAAATTATTCCTTCCAATATCCTTCGTATCGGCACAGCCCAGGAATTGGAAATTCTAAGAATCGTGCACCAGCAGCTGAGCACGATGTTGATAAAGATCACCAGTTTTTTTCGATTTCAAATATTCCTATCATTCTGCTTAGACGTTATCAGTCTATTGGACAACTTGCATTATATCGTGCAACAACTCATTGAACCCTTGAGCAGTGGAATTCTTCTGATGAGGTTACTAAGGCGTCCGATATTTTATACAGCATGGACCTTGGAATATTTTACTCGAATAATCTGTATTGTCTGGTCGAACTCTTCGACAATCAGCGAGGTATAGTGAATTTCTTTAAATACTTCGATTGACTCGTTTCACATATAAATCTATGAATCTCTTGTCAATAGGCAAAAAAAACGTTACTTCATCTAGAACGTCTTCAGGCTCCACTCTTCTTACGAAATTACCAAGGAGCCCTCGAAGAACTTGGGTACTTCAAGAAACACATGTATTCGGAAGTTGCATTGTCTTCTTCAGGAATACCTATAGATTTTCATGGTTCCCTCGTTCTCCGTGTTATAGATATTTCGATAAATTATGTATTCTTAATACTGCAGCAGACTTTCCGGAAACAATAAATATTTATTCAATACTTAAACTATCGCTCGGGCACATACTTAAAAGTTGCACATGATATTCAAGTCAAATAAAATTAATCAATTCGATATTCGTATACAAACTTAATTCCACCATTAATTCTTTTATGTACAACATTGCCCCTGAAAAATGATAACCCTCTATGTACCGTTGTCAATATTTCACTAGTCTCCTGGGGCTCTCATCTTATCACATAATGTCGAGATTTATCAATGTCATAATGATTTAATTCGCATTAATGGTCTAATAAATAGAGACACTTTCTCAAAAAATACCTTACTATACCTATTAATATAAAAGACTCCTCTGATCCTTATTCATCCAGATCACCACATTTGTATCATAGATCCATGTTTTAATCCAATCATCATTCAATCAATATCCAAATATGAACAATGAAATCTGGATATAAATTTCATTTAACAATCCTTTATTATTTTAATATTTAATTGAAGCAGCTTAGCCTCATAGAAGAAATCTTTCAATAATTTTGGTCTAAAGTTCCTTCCAACTCTTAATGACTACTTCCACTTCCGCTTATATTTACTTCCGTATTCCACTCTCCATTACTCCATTCTCTATTGTTCCCACTGTTTCAGCTCTCCTAGAAGCCATCCTGGAGGAACGTGAATGCAGCCTTAGTGTCTTCTAACAAGGCTCTTTTTCCAGAAGTCTGAAACCTCTGTGACCTACTTCAGACATCAGATTGTTATACTACACAGAGAAATACCCTATATATGTACCTATGCAGATCAACATGACAAGCATACCTATTTAGAGTAGGTATTGATAAATCTATATCAAACAAAATACCTGTAGACAGTCTTCTCACTGAGAAAGAAACAACTCAAGACTTAGATCAGCCTGTATATTTTACTACATATTTATTCTATATCATTATTCTTTTTTTTCTTATCAGAAAAGCAAATAAAAAGATGAATCAGAATAAGGATTGGTTAATCCACATCAAACTGTGAATGCTTCTCATTAAACAAAAATTACATATCTGCACTTCTAAGCTTCTTCTCCAAGAGACAAACTGGATTCTGAACATTCGAAATCAGTGGATAATAAATATGAACGGTATGAAACCGAGATTTAAAAAATTCTCAATATTCTTTTATCTCTTGATGATTAATATTAATTTATGAATACGTGAAATTAATAAGTGGATCCAATACTAATTTCGTGAATCATCGACTTTTGTCCGATATGAAAAATAAAGATAAAAGATAGTAAACAAAAAAAAGAGTCAGCTACTAAAATGATTAATCGCTCAGTTGGTATCCTTAGTCATCACGAGTACATAAGGGTGTGAAGTACACATTTAATTAATACAGCTAAGATAAGGTTAATTCGTCACCAACTAATGCTGTTGCCCACTACTTCTAATAAGCCATTAGAAACGCGTAGAAAATCAGGAAGTTCAGTTAACGAATATTGAATATTTTTAAATTGCGCATCGAATGGGCATATTATTATTATTCGTTTAACTTCCGTTCGCAAATAAAAAAAAATATCTTTGCCATTTCAAATGATATTGAAAAAAATTAAATGCAAAAGCTGTAGAGGAAGAAAAAACTTATTTGTATTTGCGAACGGAAGTTAAACGAACAATAATAATATGCCCATTCGATACGCAATTAAAAAATATTCAATACTCGTTACATCAGATTTTCGAAATTGTGCATAGTTTCACCGCAAATCTCAAACATGCATCTTAACTGATAAACGCTGAGTACATAAAAGTACTTCCCACTGATTTTCACATATTAGTCATGAAATAATAATTTCATAAGGACATACTATTCGATATCGATGATTACTTTTTTTCATTTGATATCATACGGCCATAATTGTGATAAGGCGTAGCCCCACATGTGGTTCCAACGTCAAACTCTTATTGGCACGTCTGGCTCAGCTGCGATAAGTAACTTCTATATAAAAATAACCGTCACAACATTTCAGAGTTTAGTTGGTGACCGCATCCCTTCCGTGCAACAGGGATTTAGAATTTTCATAATTTTAATAAAAAATACGGTACGTTGTAATTAAAGCAAATATTCCTATTATTTGATCGAATTAATTTAATTTATAAACAGCCAGTGAACCCTTGGTATACTTAACAATTATTTTTTAAATTATCTTTTTTTTAAATACCTTTCAAAGTTAACGGTTTACGTACCCGGATCTTTTTTTCCAGTAAACCCAGAACAGTTTTTGAAATAAAAAAGTGTGACTCGCATTTTCCCTCATCACAGGCTCCGTTGGCTCCATTCCATTATCCTCCATGTACCAGATATTCTCTCCCTGTTCTTGTCTCTTCTATTCTCGTTCTCTATCATCACCATGGAGACCCAGCCGGAGATCCAACACATGCGCGAAAATTCTCAAGTCAATCCCACTTGACTCGACCTCCTCGAGGTCAACCAGAATCGAATTGCCACTTCGAAACTCACCGGTGCTCAGCAACCCTCTGTGCTCTTCTCTTTCGGTGCTAGATAATATCTTTGCTATAAAAATTCATAATATTGCGTGATACTAATGTTCAATAAAGAGATTTGCTGGCATCCGCGTTGTCAGATTATCTAGAGACGAAAAAATTGGCGATTAATACAAAACTGCTGTCGAACCATTTCGTATTACGGCAAGAGGAACGAAAAATTATAATAATATAATTTATTATATTTTATAGAACTTTGCAATGTCACTCCGTACTGCGTACCTGTGCTTCGGCTTCCTCTTGCTCCTGGCTGAAAGTTCATATCAGGTACGAATTTTGTCTTTTGTTATATTACACGGCGCTACGGATGAAGACACGCGTGTTTCCGGTTGACATTGACCTTAAGACCCTTATACTTTTTTATCTTTTTTTTTTATTTCTTTACAGGCGACCCTGGCCAATGCAACGTACTATGTTGGTGCCGTGGTGGAATATTATCCTGTGACTTCCGGTACCAATGCTACTGCTATTTCTACTGCAAATGCCAATAACTATGTGACCTTCATCAAGCAAGCTTCCAATTATGTAAGTACTTTTATTTGCAAGATAGTATAAAAAAGTTCTGAATATTATAAACTGACAGGATAATACCTTTTTGTAGAATGCAGATATCATAGTCTTCCCTGAAAGTACTCTAACTGCTGGATTACAAGAATACAGCACGCATAAAACCGATTATATATATCATAGTTCCTTCATACCTAATGAAAGTGAGGGCGTCGTCCCCTGTGACAATGCAAACAGTACAGTTATGGAGGTTTGTAAAGACGGCTGATAATGTGAATGCAATAAATTTTTCGACTGTCACTCATCCAATTAATTTGTTCCGCAGGCCTTGAAGATCATATCCTGTGCCGCACGGAAGTACTCCATGTACATTCTGGTCAATATTAATGAGAAGGAGGATTGTAAGAATGACGCATCCTGTCCGAGTGACGGATATTATTTCTACAGTACAAACGTAGTATTCAATCGATCCGGAAGTATCATATCCAAATATCGGAAGTACAATCTATATAATCAGCCAGGCTTCAATATTATCTCGTCCGCCCAAAACGCGACCTTTATGTCAGATTTCAACGTGACTTTTGGCCACTTCATCGGTTTTGATATCATGTACAGATATCCAGCATTGTCATTGCTGAAAAGTTTTAACGTAACGGATATCCTGTTTCCATCACGGTGGTATTCACGATTGCCTTACACGATAGCCACGCAGGTGCAGGCTGGCTGGGCGCACAGGAACAACGTCAACCTCTTGGCTGCAGGTTATAGTGATCCCTCGAACGGAAATGGGGGCGCAGGGTTATATGCTGGCAACAGCGGCATCATAACTTCCGCTTTCTCAGAGTCACCAAGCAATCTTCTTCTTGTGGCAAATATACCGAAAATTAATGGAACCCGTGCTGCCATTAATTCCAGTTCTATTTTAACGTATAAATTCAATTCCACTGAAATTACAACAACAAACGTTTCGCTACCGACTCAGCAATGTGCATTCATTCGTGAAAACCCTTCATCTTACACGACAAGTCTTATTGAACTTAAGAATGCTACTTATCATCAAACTATCTGCAACAATGGACTATGCTGCAATTTTAATGTCAGTGTTGTTCATGATTCTACTCTCGTCTCCAATTCTAAACATTCATATTACAGGTAAGTGGATCATTAATATTTTATTCGCACTCAATCACAGTGAGAATTCATATCCATTTGTTTTCAGATATCGCTTTGCTGTTTTCAATGGAGCGAAGACATACTCTATGTCCACTACGATTGGAATTCAAGTCTGCAGTATTATTGCCTGCATTAATGATAATCTAGATACCTGTGCGTTCAGACATGACACCAATGCTACCCTTATTCACCCTACAAACTTTACATTCATTAGTATTACTGGAAACTTCTCCAATCAGACTAGCTACTTCCAACTACCATACACACTCACAACAAATTTGCTGCCATTGAATTCCAGCAGTTATAGTTTCACAGTAACTAATCTCAATTCTACTCATAATACCATTGGATTTAATTTAACTTCTCCGCAGAGCAGTCTTTTCACATATGCTATCTGGGGCAGAAACCTCGACGCAGATGGACCTACTCCCATTACATCCTCAGCTGTACAACCCATACCTATGATTCTAGGAATTGTGATGATTATTTTAGGAATAGGTAATATGTAATTCATGTTCAAAGTAATACTGTAATTCTGATGTTCAACATACCCAGTATCCGTTATGTAGATAACTAAATTTTAGTAAATTACGTTCGAATAGTGTTTATCCTGGGTAAATCCTGACATGTGGGTAATTGATAATAGGACTTAGGGTCATTCAGCTCTACGAATAATTCTAAGTCTCGAGTAACCAATTGACTGAATATAATTGGATTGAGATCTCCTTATAGATGATATTTATACAATGACCAGCCAATATTTTTAGTATTGAATGTATTGTGTATTTTAGAGAAAGCTCCATAAATCTATTAATGTAGATATCCGTTTAATCTGTGGTATTCAATTATGGTTAATTATACTTCATAGTTGTATAATAAATCATATGTGTTTCATAGTTTATTGGTATTTATTTATCGATGAATCAACTGCCTGACAGTCCAATTATGGTCAGTCATGCTGCAATGCTAATAACTATTATTATAACCGTATCGTCTCTTCAGTTTTATCTATGACCTTTTCCCTTTATGAATAACCTCAGGCTCGCCAAGTTTAACATATCCT
>JARPRH010000712.1:1170589-1192223 GCA_031763665.1 Calameuta haemorrhoidalis
AGCAATAACAATCAAACGTGTGACTTTAATACGTTACGTTTGCTTGATGAATACTAAATGTCACACCTCTAACTCTTCCCTATCACCACCTGTATTGTCGACTATCATTTTCGTAGCTTACTCTTTGTGATATACAACAGACACGATATGCGTGCGGCAATCAACATTTGCAATGGCGACACCAACCCACGAAGTCCGATCTGGTGCATATTTTAAATACAATTGTAAAATAGTACCAGACAAGGCAGTGATGACCTCATGGACACATGATTTTATTAAGGTTCCGGGTCGATACATGATGGCTTGGGTTACGAGTTCGACCGAGCGTCCAGTTTGTTTCTTTTGATTAACGTTATTAAAGACAACGGGAACGACTTTGAACGATTTTTTCTTTGTGAAACGAGTTCGCTAGTTTCCCTAAATTTTTGGATAACGGATGATTATACGATAACATTAGGATGATGTTCGATTCGAAACACGCTGAAATTCCTCGCAGCCCCTTTTTAAAATTCGTATTGTTGTTTCTCTATCATTTGATAACGATATAAAAGTGAGCATCCTGAGTTTGCCGCCGCCGAGCTCAAATGTGACTAACGATGTCAACGATTTTTCGCGACGATTAATTTATATAAATAAGGATGACGTGTTTAGGCCTTGACAGCCTTTATGAGGAGATCGGTGCTCAGTGACTTGGGCCTTTCGATTGGAAGACCAAGAGCGCGGTCCCATACCAAGGATGCGAGAACACCAAGAGCACGGGACACTCCGAAGAGGACGGTGTAGTAGTTCATCTCCTTAAGTCCATAGTATTGCAGAAGGACACCAGAGTGGGCATCCACGTTGGGCCAGGGGTTCTTCACCTTGCCAGTTTCAAGGAGAATGGGAGGAACGACCTTGTAGACTTGGGAGACCAGCTGCGAAGATGAAAATGAAAAAAGTTTATCAGTCGCTATGTCAAATAATCTTTCAACGACATTATCACTCGAGATGAATATAACGGTAAAACTGACCTTGAAGAGGCTGTCCTCGGGCAAGTGCTTAAGTGCAAACTCCCTCTGGCAGGTGTACCTGGGATCAGTCTTTCTAAGGACGGCATGACCGTATCCTGGTACGACCTGTCCGCTCTTCAATGTACTCCAGATGAAGTCCTTGAGCTTCTCGTCGCTAGGATTGTCTCCGACCTTGGCGCGCAGCTTTTGCAGCCACACCAAGACTTCCTGGTTAGCGAGACCGTGAAGAGGTCCAGCCAAGCCGTTCATACCGGCCGCGAAGGACAGGTACGGGTCGGACAGGGCAGATCCGACCAAGTGGGTCGTGTGAGCAGAGACATTGCCACCCTCGTGATCGGAGTGGATGGTCAGGTAGAGACGTAGAAGTTCGATAAATTGAGGATTGTCGTAACCCAGCATATTTGCGAAGTTCCAGGACCAGTCCTTGCCAGGGTCGACAGAGCCAAGACCCTTGCCGTCCTTGTAAGTGTTTCTGTAGATGGTGGCAGCGACTGCGGGCAGCTTGGCGATCAGGTTCATCGAGTCTTCGTAGACGCTCTCCCAGTACTTGCTCTTGTGAACTCCACTACTGTAGGCCTTTACGAACTCGCTCTCGCTGTTGAGTAGGGTGATGGCAGCCGAGAATTGGGTCATGGGGTGGATGTTCTTCGGCAATTCGTTCAAGGTCTTGACGACGTGACTTGGCAATGAGCTCCTAGCGGCCCACTCCTGAGAGATAGCCTTAGCCTGAGCGTCGGTTGGCACGTCACCGGTGATCAGGAGCCAGAAGAGACCCTCTGGAAGAGGTTCGGCGCCGCCAGGTGCCTTCGGCAGGAGTTTCTGGCACTCGGGTATTGACTTTCCACGGAAACGGATACCCTCTTCCGGGTCCAGGACCGAAGGCTCCCATACCAGACCCTTGATACCGCGCATACCTCCGTACATCTACATAACAATGGTTTACTAAATTCAATCGGTTAAATAAAATTTTGCAAAAAAATAAAACTACGTCTTCCGTGACGTCGACTGTAATATCGGAACGCCATCCAGGACCATGCCTGCATAATGTGATACGCATTTAATTATTAAAACAAACGCGTACATCTTGAGATAAGCAAACTACGATAAAAGTCCTTGTATCTGAACGACCGAGTACAGCACTCTGTCATCACACGACGTAGACATGCTATGACGAAAGATCGATCTCACGACAAGAAAACTTCTTCGTCTGTCTATTGATCTCCTTTGCAATTCTTCCAGAGCCAATTAAGTTTCCATAAATTCAAAAAAAAATTTATTCCGATTCAGTGATAATCAAAATAAATTTAGGCACTGCGATACGGTACATACGAATAATGACCGCAAAAGTCTCAAAGCTGTAAGATAATTCGACTGATCGTGATTCCACATATTAGACATGCAGTGCGTATCCATTTTGGTGGTCCTTCTTATCACAAAAAAAATTTCTAATCACCCCTTTAAGAAGATAATTTACAATGACTCTACGAATTCTGTCAAAACTTCAAGGTTACCAGGGCACCAGAGCACGTACTAGTCGACTGGTCCACATGAGACAAATGATAATAGCTACAGATAACGCATGTTCTGGACCAGCTCCTGTAAGTTTAATTTGACCGAGATAACATGAGCTCAATGGCAATGTTAAGTTATAGCAACACGTTACTCTTATATACCAATTTTCTTCATAGAGACGCGTGCGAGTCGAAACGCTATCGTTACGGGTGATAAGGAGAATCAGGCCTGGCCGATTCCTATCACGTGTGATTATTCTTAAAGAGATAATCCCTCGTACACGCGCTCTTGTGATACGCTTTTTTTTTCCAAACGTACGACTTCTTAAGATCAATCGACGTATTTCCCTCACCATGTCGACAGTGACGTCTCCGACTTTGGTGGAGCCATGACTCTTGCGAAAAGCCTTTACACGTTCCTGTTCCTGAGGTATCTTCTCATTGAGGATTTTCTTCAGGTCGGTGGATGCATCGGACAAACATCTTAGGAGATTCGTGGAGCTTATCTTCTGTAAAAAATAAAGAAAATACAATTGTACAAAAATTTGCATTTAATCCACCGTAAAATTATCATTACTCAGGTAACCAGGTAATGGGTAGCGCGACTTTATTTCCCCGCTAAAGAAGCATTTGGTCTGAGGGGTCTCAGACACCCCACGCGACCACTCTGTGGTTAACCTCAAATTTCACCATTTACTTTCGGTCACCTCAGAACTTCCGGATACAAGTCGAAGTCGATATCCTCGACGTACTTGAATGACGTGTGCCATTCGTAATTATATATGAGTTACGTAACTGCCTCGTTCGAGAAAAAGCGACCATTACACACGTATTTAAATTTCAAATATGACGCGCATGTTTACTTCGCGTTTCAACCGCTTTGGCGCCACGTGGCTCCATAAGATTCGACCCGATCGGCTGTTACCATAACGATCGTGAGAACATAATTCAAAATTGGTACACGTGACTATTGATAACAGGCACAATGCATATGCCAGTGGCGAATTCGTAGGTTCACTGCGGTCACGTCGCTCTTGTCAAAGTGCTCGCGACCCATCGATGAGATTAGTAGACTGAATTGAGTGCGATAAAGATGCAGAGATAAACGATCAGTCATTATGTATGTCCTGAGGCATGAAGTCGCCGAGGTTAAAGTGCACTAATGATTATCTTCATGCGTGCCGTTCGCGGAAATGTCCGTGAGAAACGAGTAGATTAAGTAAAAGAAAAAGAGAAAAAAATTAAGAAACGCGTGCGGCTACATAACCTCTTTGGCAGCTCCTAGTCTGTAGAAGCGCAAGATCTTCGAGGACACTGGTAACATGACTGATTCGTGAAAAAAAAAAAGGAACTCGATGGGCCTTCGTGATCACTGACAACCTGCGTGTTGCTGACACAAATTACATGAGTGTCAACCTTAACAGTGTTCTTCGGACTTTTTCATAGTTTCTTCTTATACGAGGAAATACGACTTTTCATAACTTCGGCAAGAAAAAGAAAATAATAGAAATATCTTTGTGAAAAATTCTGCGGGCAAACTCCAGTTTATTGATCGTTATTCGTAAAAGTGGGCCGCGATGTAGAGAATATTGGGGCAACTGGGGCAGAATAGGCTTCAGGAATTCAGTGGCGCTCTTCTAAGGCCTATGCAGTGGCGTCGAATTCGAAGGTCGTACAGTCGTAATAAAATTCTTTATTACTGTCAATATACACCTGGCAATTAGTCTTAATTAACGATACCGTAACACGTGCTAATCAAATGGCAGGCTCTTTAAACAAATATTCCTTCAATCTTTAATGAATAAATAAATACCACTTATTAATCCCATAACGCCTTCGTCCCGACCGTCATAGACATTTTATCAGAGACTCTTATCAATGAATCTACATTGCTTGGAACATCCCAAGCACAAAAATTCTTTGATTTTTGCGCATATCTCAAACAAGCACTGCAGCGTTATACACAGTCGCAATCTATGGCTTCAAGGAATGCGATCAGCGTCGACATTTTCTCAAAGGCGCAGCAAGCAGGAGTCTCTCCTTATCTGTCATTCCGTTGGATTCGACATGCCGAATAGGCAATTTCACCAATTCGTTTACAGCCACTGCCATCTGTTTACAGAAGCAATTTCCAACCGTCCATGCTAATACGGGCATTGCGCAACATAACCAACAAACACGTGGCAATTCTCAAACGAATTTTTAAATTCATCACGAAATTCAATGAAATACGCCATAGGTTATGAAGGAACGATATATTTTGCGGCAGAGGTTATATTAAACTTGGAAAAAGGCCAAGTGTGCTCTAATAATACGAAGGAATAGTAAATACCATACAATCTGGTAACTCTTACCAACAGTCTCAAAGCTAACCACATTCGAGTAATCGATATCCGTAAACTTTTTTCTTATCCTCGGTCAATACAATGCTCCCACGTTTAAATGCAGATAAATAAGTTTATTTTTAGAAAATTACTCGTCACGCCAATTAATCGTTTGCGTGATCAACCAGAATTTTCACGAATTCCATTAAAAATTTCATAATAATCATAATCTCTCAACATTATTATTATTATCAGCGTTGTGGAATTTTATTGGCGTGAAAAGCCTCTATACTCTAGACAAGTGTCATTTCGCTTCTGGTCGATAAACCGAGCATGCATATTGTGTCGCGATATGAGAATATCAGATTAAATTATAGAAGCGGATGTATCAAGTCCGTTTCCACAATGCATACTTGGACTGTAAATTGCATTGTCGTCGACTATAAGTATCCTGCCAGGTCGAAGTCAGCTTAGTCGTGCCAGTTGGAAGGTCAGACTTCTCATTGGTCGGTATTCGGAAGTTTTGACCAATCAGCGGTCTGCATTTTTATACGTACGGATTAACCTGCGAGGGTTCACTTACACTTTCAGACGTTTGTCAAACTGCACGAGAAACTTTACAGGCAGATACCGAGCGTCGCGAAGCTCTCGCGAAGCAGCCAATAAGCTGTTGGGTTAAATAATTACGATGACGTATGATTTATGATACACCAATATCTATGGTGGAGAAAAAAAAACGTTTAAACGCGCAAAAAAACAGCTGTAAATAGACGCAGTAAAGACGAAAGAAGAGACAAACGCGATGTTTCATTAGTGTACAAAGTCTCGGGTAGAGATTTTCAAGGGCCGCAATTACTTTCAGTAATTTTCCTTTAACCGAAATCCGTTATGTAAGTAATCAAGAAAACCGATTAAACCTATTCCACATTTACGGTTTAATGAGAAATAACAAAAGACCTAAAGACCCTTCGACCTATAAGATACGTACAGACAAATTCAATTGGTTCATAAAGTTCGAACAAAACCTACAATGACGGCTGTGACGAAAGTATGAAAATCAGGTATACCAACTATTCGAAATGAAATGCAAACTTTATTAATTTGTTCAATTTATCAGAACGCGAGTTACCTGATGGAAAATTTTTGAAAAAAAATCGTTGGGTGCTATCTCATAATTAATTCGAGGCGGGGCGTTTGGAACTGATAAGATAAGTCTCGAGGTCTGAAGTCTTAGAAATTGTATCAAATCAATTTTTATAGGGCTCAGCTAACTTATAAGATTCGTAAGAGCACGTGGTCGTCTTGCTCGCTGTCTTCGTCGCTCTTGACGTCATTTTATTTCGCCTCGCACTAAACACGTATACCTATATACACTCGCCAGAGTTGTGTCCACGCGTCACGAAATTCATTTACCCACAGTCATACATAATCGTAAGAGAGCTCAGGTGATTGCGTGTATTTCCATATTTGACTACTTAAAAACTAATAAGTACAGATACCGTAGAAATATTTTGAATTTTTAAATGAAAAAGAAAAAACTTTTCTCACTTACTGTACCCGTCGTACAGCCCTTTTCACTTTCTTTCTCTTTTTCCCAATTCCCATAGATCCCATACTTTTTCCCTGATGGATATAAGCCTATTGCACATAACCTAACAAAGATGCCAAAAGTACCGTTATTTCCCCTCCGTAGACCCAAAATTCAAAATTGTAAAATCTTCGAACGGTTTGAAAAAGACACTATATACATATACTATTAACAATATAAGAACCGTCATTAAAAAAAAAAAAAAAAAAAGTTAACAACAAACCTCGAATAGATATACAAGTCGATGATACCGCTCGTAAATGCCATTTAATAATTTTTATCAATATTACCCATAAAGCCCCATTGCTGCTACTGACCTTAAACAATTTTTAATCAATGTATCTCACTCGCTCTTATCCGTCGATATCGATACGCTAAAAGACGAGCCTTTAATTCATTGTGATACGTGACGCGAAACTTTTGTCGCAACGATATCTCGCATATTATCGCGCGTTGCGTAACATTACTTGACTTAACGTGCGAAGGGCACGTTCGATATAATCATACGAGTCCCGGAGGTTATCCTCTACAATTATCTAGTTATCTCGCAGTGTCAAATAATTGGGCAGTGTCAGAACAATCATCCTGGTAGACACCGATCGAGCGAACTTTCAACGATCGTCATTATAGGCCTAGAAAACTTCGCACTCGAGGAAACTCGAGAGGAAGCTTGTTAAAAATTTCAAATTTTTCCCGCTCAAAATCCTACACTCGCGAACCTCTCGTAGGACATTAAAATATATTTTCAAAGATCAAATCATACACGAGCGACATTGATAACGTCTTCGAGTAAGGGAAATATCCGTTTTTGAATTTCAACTGAATTCATTATCAAAGGTCACGTTGGTGAGATACGCTATACGCCTTGTTTAATTGTTTATCGTATGATAATAATTCGCAATTTCAATTTTGAAATTATTAGCGCGGTTAACGAACCATTTAAATAATTACAAGGGACTCGTTGATCGGTATCTATGCCACGAAGTTAGTAACGCGTCGATATTTTAGTCATTCGAGATATTCAAATAGGATCAATTGTCATTGGGTATCGATGGATTTAGGAACGCTCGTTTCAATGGTGTTCATTGACGTATTGGTGTACCAAGGTCTGGTTAAAGTAGCAAGACTGTGGGACAGAAGTCTAAAAGAAAGAAGACTTCTGAAATAGTTCGTTACGCGAGAAGAAGGCCAAGCGCGCGCGTGAGTATGGCTGTGGTAGTAGTTGCTGGTTAGATAATAGGTGAGTCGCTTAGAGGTCAGACGAAAAATTGAGATCTGCCAAATCTTCCCATTCGTTTGATCTAGTTGAAAACATTTTACGAGGCGTTTGTAAGTGAGCCGTTGGAATATTTTTCAAATTGTACATTCCCGCCAATTTTTTTTAACCGTCTCGTTTCCCTTTCATTATGCCATCAACCTTTCACTTACGGACTCGACTTTATTTTCTTCATGACACATGTATATATATATATATATATATACTTTATACTGGGTTATTCGCGGGCTCCTTCTGTTGTAAAAATTTATTATTCAAAAATCGTATATTTTTTGTTGTTAAATATTAAAATCTTCTTAAGGATCAATTCGATATCCTAGAGCGTCCTGGCGCGACTGCTTGTTGATAAACATGGCGGTTACCCGAAAGTCTACCTAAGCTGTACAGTTAATTCAAAAAGTTTTCACGAGACTACCTACTGCTAGAGTCAATAGCTCGGTAATATTATCTAAATGACATGATGGTATGTTATGACGTAAACAGAAAACAGAACCAGGCGAAAAATGCTGCTGAGATACCTTAGTACGAGTGTGAGAAGACGAAATGAAAAAGGCGAAGGCAGAGCCTGGTTTGTATGTGGATCAAGAGAGTGGAGCAGTTTTTTGCCCTCGAATGACAGCTAAATTTAGAGCAGCTTGCAAAATCACATTGCTTTCTCTTCAAGTAAGTCTATATTAAAGTCTGAGTGAATTTTTAAGAATGCTTCTCCGCTCGACCTTGTCCCATTTCTCTATTGCGAAGCAGGTAAAGCAAAGAGACGATCCGACGCCACGTAAAGAGGGTCATGAAAACGTCATGGCGTCCCTTGGCTGGCATTTTTCCTTTTGCGCCGAACGATCTTTGTCTTTTGCAGAATTAAATGATTTATTGGATCGCGAAAGAGTGTCAAAGCAGCGGAAGAGCTTGGCTTGACGAATAGGATTAAAAAAAATACGTTAATGTTTTTAAAGTTTAAAATTACGGTTAGCACGAGTCATAATTTTTATTGTTTGCTGATTTGAATTTCGTGGAAAAAGAGTTGGCTGATGTTTTATCGCCTTGACAAACCTTATGGGAATTATTACGTAATCAGGAAAGACCGTGGGTATTATAAATCGCGAGTCTCTGAGCTTTGTCAGTGGACGTGAAATTATACAAGCAGGTTATGGCGAGAAGAAATGTATCCTGTTATTTCGAATTTTTGCGATAATCCAATTTTCCAGGATTTTTTTAAAAGGTCATCCTGATAACAGATTAGTGCAGTCGCGTGATTTTGCGCACAGATGATTATCATCGCGACACCGCCCGTTTTTACACGACCTATTTGAGTTTTCATGATACGTGAAACACAAGCGGCCGGTAAAGAAGGTTTTGACACAAGCGTGGTAAGAAGATGCTTTGTAAATTATTAAAAATAAAAAGATCGTCCCTCGGATAACGATTTTTTTTTTCAAAAGATTATCATTCACCGGTATCAAACAATTTCAAAAAGCGGGTGATTTCATTTATCGAACTTGTAAAATCGATTACATAACAATTAACTTGCAACTAAAATAGCGCTTTCCGTCAAAAAAAATAAAAGACAAGGCTATGAAAAGGAGTCTGGACTTTGCGACTTTAACCATCGATTCAAGCAAGTTTTATCATTTCCACGAAGCTCGAAGTTGCAAGTTCGTAAAGCACGTAATGTTTTTTCCTATTAACTTGATTCACGTATATATATCCACACTTGATACACCTGTGCGTAAATGGAGTCACGAAAATAAAATTAGAGACACGAGTCCGAATGATTTGTTATATAGCCGAGCTATTACGAGCTGCACAATACGAAGTACATAGAAAAAGATTTATACCTATATCGAAAATTCATGGCAGCCTTTTCCTTTTCTCTGGGTTTCCTTGCAAACGGACGCATCACACGAAACACGGCGCATAATAGTCAGCGGTATTGTGCAAACCCGGGGCGAGGTAAGCGGTCGATAAAACGGCGTTCTACAATCAAGAATCTAAATCAGAAGCTGTTCGTGACACCGTGCGAGTAAGAGTAATGAAATCGCAACAACGAAACGTTTGTAGTATTACGAAAATAAGGAAAAAAGAGTTAAGATTGTTCAATGATATTAAGCTGACATTAGCAACGTGAGAAGCCGTAATGTAACGTGCAAATGTGACGCTTAATGGGACATTCGAATTTTCGCACCGGAAGAGTATATGCACTTTAATGAATTCAAAGAAACGTCCAGAGCACACGAGCGCAACGTTCGACGATTTTATAACGACATTCTCACATACCTGCACCTCCAGAACACGTTTTGTGCTAATACGGAAAAGTGCCATCGTCCTTTCTCTTGCTGTTTTTCCTCTTCTTACTTGAATCTCGTTGTAACCAACTAACCGACCGACTGCGTGGAGCTCTGGCGCCCAACTCGACTGAATCCGGTGCCCCTTTGTGCTTCGCACTTCGCACCGTCGCGCATGCGCAGACTAGACTGGAGCCTTGCCGAAAGGTCGTCCATGCGCAGTGTGTGTGTTAATTGTGCGCATGCGCGTTAGTAATACTCTTTAATATTTTTTTCTCTTAATACTTTATGCTGGTTGGCTTATACAAATATTAATTAGACTTGCAACTGCCAATTTTCGGCTTAATATAATTTCAAAGGGAAAAACGTGAGAAATATTTTGCGCACTTGCTTTATGAATTTAAAAAATTTATAATATCTTTACAGTTGATTTAACTGTTCGTTACTGCACTGAAAAATTTTACAATTTTTTTACATACTTTTCTTTACACTTTTAAAGTCATTTGGTTTAGTGATTATAGCATACGTACAGTATACGTACGTATGATGTGAACCACCTTTTTTTTTATTACGTGATTCTATTATTATTTTTTTAATTTCATAGAGAAATCGACAGTATTTTTTTATATTGCATATTATTGCTATATATATATTTTTTGAAAAAGCAGTCATTGATCTGGACGTATAAAATAAATCAATGAAGTTTATCATCAGGATATTTTTGTTTCTGAATTTACCGATAACCCAATGCGACTGCACACTTCCGAGGCTAATAATGATCTGAAAAATAAAGGTACAGACTATTAATAAATTGTATTTTGTTTTAGTCGAATAAGAATACAACTGATGCTCTGAGGAAAGGGTAGATTTACCTGTTAAAAGTGAAAAGATGAAACCCATTAGCAACGTTGCTGTCAAATATCTCCTTGATCATATTAGTCACTAAATCAATTCCAAATTTGGCGACTGCCTCATCATTGTCCTGTATTGGTTTCAAAATGTCTAACATCTTTTTTGGAATTTCTAATTTACACATATTCGTCATTCTGATGAGTGACTTGAAATTCGGTATCGCATATATACCAGGAATTATTGGTACCAATATTTTAAATCGTCTACAATCTTTGACAAATTCAATAAACACCTTTGCGTCGAAAAAGAGTTGAGTTATAATGAAATTTGCGCCAGCGTCAACCTGGAAGTAGATCGAAAAAAAATAATTAAAAAGTTTTATTCACTCATTTGCTGTATACAAAAGTAATCAGTTAAAATTATACTTTTTCCTTTAAGTAAAAAAGATCAAGCTCCTTGGTCGGAGATTTTGGATGCATTTGAGGATATCCTGCCACGCATATAGAAAATTTTGAACCATATTTGGACCTAATAAATTTTACGAGATCAATTGCGTGAACAAAGTCTCCATTTTCTAATCCAGAATCTATTTGTGGCGACAAGATCTTGATAAACAGTCCGCTTTTCGGATTGTACAGATATTATAAAGCTAAAAATACACTTACCACCTTGCAGCGCAAAGACATTTATCTTACCACAGGCGAGAGCTGTTTTTAAAATGTTTATTAGATTTTCTTTATTTAAAGATCTGCCCACAAGATGCAAGAGCGTGTTGTTCGGTAAGATTTTTATAAGATCCGTCGATATATGTGCTTTTCCAGCGATATTAGGGTGCCAGGATATTGTATAGAATAATGGTGAACATTGCTTTGTTTCTGAAAAAAATCTAACAAAAATAATAATGGTTAATTGTTATTGAAAATTTCGAAAATTCGGAATATTTATTATCCGATGCAAAAATAAGTTCTACCAACCGTTCGTATATTTGATCCTGTCGTTCCTTTACTGGATTAAGCTCAAAACTATAAAATTTCTCGTTTTTACGAATTTTTTCTTCTATAAGCGAACTTATGTTTATTGCATTCTGTTGAGATTCGGAATATTCCATTTTGCTATGAATCGTGCTTTGATTGATTTTGTGAAATAAAGTACTACCCGCTTTTTTTTTCAACTTAAAAATAGACCTTTTCACTAGTTGCCGAACACACGTCCAAGCCATATGCTGTAAATGGTTATATAGTATTTGAGGTTACAGAGAACTTTATTTCATTATGTAACTGGTCAGTAAATGGTTTCAGATATTCTTGTATTCCATTAAAGAAAGTATAAAACATCAAATGACCGAGAATGTCGATACCTGAACTACATTATACTTTAGGAATGGAACGATCGAGATTATTTTAAATTCTGCCATTATGATTAATAATTTATTAGATAAATAAGACAAAACATATGGATATTAACTATTTTTTATTTTTGAATCAGGTAAATACAATTTTCTGCAAACTTCTGTTATGGGAATATCAGAAACAGGTGGGATACCGCCAGGTATTCTTTCTTGATTGGACAATGAAAATTTATCATTGATTGTTTTAATATCATCGATATCAGGTGTCATTCTCATATTAATCGCTGGATAAATAATAAATGCAAAGACCCCTGCCGCAGTTAGAGCCCAAATTGGAATAGCTACAGCCCAGTATTTTAAAGGCCAGTATGTGAGACCTAACTGTTCATGTAAAATATAATCTGGTACTAAGGCCCATACAAGATACAATATAAAAAATATATTGGATCCAATATACAAAGCATACCCATATACAGCCCTGGGCCTGTAAGGTGCTGGGGTATGTTCTGCCATTTCATCAATTTTTGTTATCTTTTCCAGAGACGCATTCATAAAATTTTATAAAGATTCAACACACAGTTCAGTCAATAGTAACTATATTCAGGTTCGGGTGGTCCTAATTCTTTCATTGTTTCAGTTACAAGAATTAGACTTTCAAAAAAAGATGTAAGTCCCACTCGTACCTTGCGAGCTTCTTGGCCATAAAATATACTGAAACAAATATAACATATAATTCAATATTATACTAAATCGTTATCTTTATCTTTTTAATATATCCCAAAGTGGTAATAAATATATGAATAATTACACAGTAAGAAGATTCCCTTCGACAGTCAGTTGTTTAGTGACACCACTTCTTTTTGGTTCGTTATCCACTCTTAATACTTGATAAGCTACATCAGCTTCTCTGGCTGTGGGAAACGGAATGGTGACGTTACTGTTTTGATGTTAAGGTTATCTACAATCAACATGGAAAATGAAATTCATATTTAAGAAAAATGAAACGTCTCCAGAAAAGGATACACATTAATGTCATTCATGACACTTTTTTGTGGTTGACATTAATTCCCAGTTCCCCGATAATGTATCAAATTTATGCCCTACTGACAAGATTGTGACTAATTTCAAATTCACGAATACCATACATGTGCATACATGTGACTGATGATGACTATGTGCATGTTCGAAATTCATGAAACAGAAAAATATAATCAAAAACTAGATTTCTCTAAATAAAGACTCAACTATTCAAAAAGGGATATAAACATTTCAAAACAGCCTGATATATACACCAGTAATACAATACATAATTGATTTTATTCAATCGTTTGTATCTACCAGTTTGAAATTTCAATAGGAAATTCTGGTCAGCAGTTTCTTAGAAATTTTCTAGTAACATTTCGACGACCTGACCCGGGACTGCCACTACAAAAATTTACCCATTCTACGCGATTAACCAATTATGTGAAACATTTAAAAAGAATACACGAACACGATTGCGTATTTTTCAGTGTATGTGAAGACTCGTAAAGTGAATAACTCTTAGCCAATCCCGTCTTAGCGTGAGAAGAAGGCAAGCACAACGATTGGCTAATACTTACCGCTTTCTATATTTTCACCACAGCAAAAGATTCGTATGCCCCGCCCCCCCTTCGCGATTGCTTAAATCTTTCATGGTGAATAATTCTGTTAAATCAAAAGTACAATTGTAAACTATTATTAAAATGAAAATAAGAAAGCTTTACGTTATTTATTATTTTTACCATATTTTAACTCCAGCATACAACTGGCTACTTAATTCTATTTGTGATTCATGCATTCGTTGTAGAATTATTTTCGCGAAGTTCTTGGTTTCCCAAATTTTTCCACAAAACGACTGATCCAATTTTTCTAAGACATATTTTATTGTCGTATCCTCTTCCAAGTCTCCTTTTACAAAATTTGTACGTCCAAATCCACGATTCAAATCGACTGCACGTAGCTGATCGTTCACTGCGGCTTTCATCGCAATGATGATAGAGACTGAATATACGTTTAACATTTCCTCTGTCTCTTTTCCAGCCTTAAGCGCTTCTTCGGCATAATTTTATCCTTGACATTTTACATTACGTTCGAGTCCCTCCTGCTGCAAACCAGCGTCTCACCTGCTATCTCTTATCCACCTTGTCGCATCTGTTCAGACTTGCACTTTCTATAACGTGACACAAGAATTAGTCATCACATTTCGAAGTAAAGCTCGATAATAAGAACTTCGAAATATATCAAAAAATTTCATTTAGCGCACACATTAATAAAAAAATGTCTGACATATATACGTAACGTAGTTCGCGTTACAAAAAAGAACGACAATTTATATTATTTCCATTGTAATAATAAAAACAGCCAGCTTTTCAAATACACATACGTCGTCCCATATAAAATTCTTTTATCACACATAAATCCTCCAGACTAGACCAAGACTTCATTTAAATTCGACAGAGAGAAGTTAAACTGAAATTCTAGTCTGTTGAAGGACGACAATATACTTCCAGTAAAGAAAAAGTACTGTTTCAAAATACTAATGAATATGAGTTACTAACCCATATGTTGCAGATACAAAAATAATTCAAAAATGAAATAATACACAGCTCTTGTTTTCATCCACAGATAAAAGTCATTGATATAAAATTAACGTAATATTTAAATTCTGGTATTTGGATAAATACGAAAGAATAAAAAATACTTGCATTGAATACATTAACGTGACTTAAAATATATTAAAAAATAAGCTTATACAGCATACAAGCCGGAGATTTCTTTTCTTGTTCCCTACGTCGTTTCGTGTTTCTTAGCATCTCTGATCAACCATGCGTATCCCCACTTTATTTTCGTAAATTGCAGATCAACGACAAGAGTCACACTCTCACTCTTGTCCACATGTCCGCGAGGTGATAAAAGCCCCGCAAAGATGCGACGCACCTCACAGTTCGTCTTTTCGATTCATAAAAGAACTTTCCATATACAGTGGTTTTATTTTATTAAAACGCGCGGAGCGCCATTGGGATGGCTACTCGCAGATTTGTTCCAGGTGGCAGCACCAGCCCTTTGCACCTAATCGCCCTAATATTCCTTCTCATAGCTAGTGAGTATGATTTAAATTTGTTTGCGCGCCATTGCGTATATTAAATGTAAAAAAATTCCTACAAACTTTTTAAGGCTCATATAAACTTATTACGACGACAATACATGTAGCGTAATGTTTCTAACTGATTATGTGATCTTTATTAAATTTTACAAATAATTACCAATATTTGGGTATCTAGAAACGTAATTCTTATAATTCCATTATTTCTTTGCTCCTGCACGTGTCATGTTATTTCTGCTCATCAAATGCGTGCTGAATATTCGAGTAGCATTACGTAAGGTTTTACTATGCTAATTTATAACGCGACGCTCTTGTGACAGAGGGAGATGAGCTGTGGACTTTCCCTCGAAGAATTTTTGATAAAAGGATATAATATCTAGATGTTAGATTTTAATGCTGCATAGAAATTAGAAGTTTTTTCTAAATTCTATAGGTGCACTCAGTCAGTATCAAGGTGGGTTCACATCTTACAATCGTGCAAACGAAATACAAAACCAACAGTCAACATTCAAAGGATCGTCAAGTGCATCTTGTCCCGAGAAAAATGGCCGATTTCCCGTAGCATCTCAATGCGATGCGTACATCGAATGCATCGACGGAGTCGGAGAGCAGAAACTATGTCCGGAAGGTCTATTATTTAATCCTGAGGCACGATTTAATTATCCTTGCGGATATCCCATCGACATAAGCTGTGGTGGACGATCGCAGTTACGTAAGTGTTTTTAGACTTGATCTCGACTTCGTATTTCTTCAAAGGATCATCCTAAGCATGGGACCTGCGTTATGGATTTTCTGTGCAATTAAACAAACATTGAATCGTATTACTTATTTATTGTCGAGGAACTTTTTCTAGAACCTCCTCAGCCTACCGAAGATTGTCCGCATCAGTATGGATACTTTAAGATTGGCGACAAACAAAATTGCGGCCAATTTATGAACTGCGCCGACGGTGTAGGCTACATCTTTGATTGTCCGGAAGGTCTTGCTTTCAATTCGGAAACTTATCGATGCGATTGGCCCGACCAGGTTCCAGATTGCGACGCTGAAGGTAATGCGACATTTAAATTAAGAACTCATGGATATTTAACCTAAGGATTCGTAGGAGTATATTACGTATATTTCCTGTTTAAAAGATTTCATTATTCATTTTTGGATAAATTATTTTCAGCTTATCTAGGATTTACATGTCCACCGTCACAGGGCGGGATATATACTTCCGGTGAAATAAAATATTACAGAAGTCCCGCCAATTGTCAACGTTATTACGTCTGTGTGAATGATCGACCACGTTTACAAAATTGCGGCGAAGGCAATGCATTCAACGATCTTATAAATGCCTGTGACGCAATCGAAAATGTTACCGGATGGTTCGTACGATGGATTATCATTATCGTTGTCCTTAATTTCCTTTCTTTCTTTTACACAAGGAATGATATTGGATTTTTTTCTTCAGCGCGACATCTTCGATTAAACAACAATCAAGATACGACGGTATTCAGGGGCCACTGCAAGGACATGCTCGATTATTTTAGCGTATAAGTAAACATGTTAGAAAGAAGCGCATAAAATATCTGAATAATTAATATTGTATAATTTATTAATAAAGTTAATATGCTACTGTGAGTTATCGCTATATTATAACATTAATATTCCATTAAACAAGTTTTATTGACGTAAATTTGAGACAAAATGGCATCGGCAGCTTTACTATTGACTTACTGTACGAATTTTGGTTCTCGTAAATGTATAAAGTCGCATGTGTATGTATACGCTAGCTTGTTTGTGCTCGTTGAAATCGGTGATCTCGACGGAACGGCGGTCTTCTGGTTCCCTAGTATCGACCGGTAAACCGGTTTTCCCTAGTACGACTCATGCAAGTTCCTTACATCTATACCGCTACGTGCCATACTATCCTGATATCTCCGTCTAGGAGCAGGAGCTAGGATCGGCTGCAGGACTGCTGATCGGCATTCGCTTTGCAGTCTATAGAGTGTATCTAATGGTTTATATACAAATGAAGAAACAAGTTTTATTATCTGATTTTCTGAACCAATACAGAATAGTATGTATACGCAATTTGAATTTTACTCATAAATTCTAATTTACACATACTCACTATGTGAGATAAAGTGAGTTCTAAATATCTTAGAAAGGAAATTCATCTTTGCGAAGATTCCTTTGGATCTGAAATTGTTGTGGAAGAGATAGATGAAAAAGGAAGTAAAACTGTAGGTATGTAGACGGTGGCTTATAAATTTGTAAATTGAGTAATTTCGCGAATTGATTGTTACACAAATATCCTATCTACCTGTAATATTAATTTATAAGTTTTACATGTATAATTCTGTATAACGAAATAGGGATGTCTGTCACTTTCCGTATAGCACGATACATAGATTTATACATTTTACCCCTGTATGGGTTTGTTTTCTTTAACAGGGATAAAATTAAAAAAGGAAGAAGAACAAGTTCAAGCATCTGTGCAGATAACTTTGTGGTGTATATAATTATTGGTACGTTTATTGTGTATTATATGAAGGCCCTTTTCGCGCCAGCCTATTACGGAAAGAAGTTTTGTATCGTATTCACTTCAAGGAATAGTTTCCGGTAGTAAAATAGAAACAAAGGAATTTATTTAAGGAATGATATTTAACCTAAGTAGAGGGAGAAATTGAATTTGGATGAGGTATAATATATAAATCAAGAACAGAAAAGAGAAATCATTGATTATACTTTCAGTCGATTAGACCCGGTTTAAACCATCTTTAAACTAACGCAGAGGTTTATGACGGCTGGAGAGAATGGCGTTGATTCATTTTGAGAAAAGTGAAGAAATTTTGGGATTAGTTCAGCAAAGAATATTATGATTAGAAGATGCGTCAGTCTGATGAGTCATCAAGTTCCGACGATGAAATATCTCAGGAAATATTGAAGGAAGCTGCTGATGTTCAATACTTAAATGAATATCTTTTCCATCAACCTGATCAGGCATCTGGTATACTTTATAACCACACTTTTTGATTTCTCATTAAAATTTCAGTGTGGCTGTATTCTTGTTGTCTTACAGAAAATTCGTTGCCAAAGAATTTGACAGAACCATGTAAGAAGAAGCCTTCTCTTAGAAATCAACAATGTCAAGATCAATTTCAAGGATTTGGGACCACGCAAACTTTCAAAGATTTTGTAGCAAAAAAATTGAACGATGTATTAGACAGGTTTGTCACTTTAATTAAGTAATGTAAATTTAGCCATGCTGCTTGAATTATAACTGATTATTACTATTAATATAGAATTATACAAGAGCCAAATACACACAAGAATGTAAGGAAACGTACAAGAACCAAAAGTATAAGTGAAAAACAAGGTGTTGAACTAGGAATAAAGCTATTAAATTCTTCAAAATCATTATTAACTGATGTAGAAATTGAGCCTGTGAATTGTTCAAAGGATATCAAAGTTCAGAAAAGCAAGAAAGATAGAATGGTTGATCAATCCATGATTCGTGATGCAGCAGTGGATCCTGAACAGGTTTTGTCAAAGATTGAAACGAAAGCTTGGGCTGATAATTGCAGAGGTAAAGTATTTCAGTATAAGCAGCTTCAGGATGGAACTTTGATAGAAAAAAAATAAGTGCGCATTTTTTATGCATATTTTATATGTTACTTGTAAATAAATAATATTTCATCTGTGTCTCACATTACTGGTACATACTGCCTCTTTTTCTCACTTTATGAATACCCATAAAAATCATGAGATCTAAAGTACATATTTAAGCTTCACTGTCAAATAAACAGTTTTAGGTTGGCGGCGCAACTGTGGAATGTGTGTAAATTTACGTCGTGACGAAGTTTATAAACGTTGCGTTTCTGTTTGTAGAATTTGAAGAATAATTTATATTATACATAACAAATAATGGAAACAATAAAGGAATCTGAATCAAGCGCTAATCATCAACTATGTGAAATGTAAAAACATGAATTACATTACCTAACCTCCATCGCATGAATTGCTTAGAAATAAAAACATTGGATAATGTATTTACAAACTTATATTTTCAGATGTGGCACACAAGCACGCAAGTATACTTGCCCTCGATGTGGATTGGCATATTGCAGTGTAAATTGTTACAAGACATCGGAACATATGGATTGCTCTGAAAGCTTCTATAAAGAATTAGTAGAAGAGGAGTTGAGATCCCAAAAATCAGACCCCGAAAGTGCTCGAAACATGCTTGATATTCTTAAAAGAATGCATAAGAATCAAGAGGATGAGATAGACACTTTGTATGATTCGGGAAGTGGTGCAGAGGAAGATGCTCCTCTGGATTCAGATGATGAAGAAGATGTATATTAGATAGCATATTAATTTTTATTTGAATTATTGTATTCGGTGTCTTCTAATGATTTTTTTTAGGTACCTGATCTTGAGGAAAGAATGAAAAATGTGAACTTGGATAATCCTAACGAAATATGGTCTGCATTAACTAGTGCCGAAAAACAGGCATTTGAGGCTTCTATGCAAAATGACCAAGTTAAAAAACTTCTACCTCGTTGGATACCTTGGTGGTCTTACCATGCTGAAAAAGAATTAATACAGGATCTTGAAGCTACTAAAGAATCAAATAATTATGTCAAGAATTGTCCAAAAATATTACAAGTTCCAAATTTTAATGAATTATTGGTAAATATTGACGATTATATAAATTTTAAAATAGATCTTTAAATTTTAAAATAGATATACAGTATGTTATACATCTTTTTTTTATGCAGAATGCATCTCCTTCCGTACGTTACAATTTGCTGAATGTCCTGTACGCATACGCGTACACAGCTCTTCGCTTTAATGGCGATCATTTTTCTTCACCCAGAGAAGCAATCGATATGTTTCTTCTCTTGTGTGATAATATGCGTGAAAACAAGAATTTTGAAGATACAACCTCAGCAATTGAATCAGTGATACAAAATATTCTAAAGGTGAATTTATATTAATATACTTTTTTAAAAGCAATCGATGTTGATCTGTTGCCTCTTTTATACAAGATATTTCATTTTACAGAATGATGCAATAATAGAAGTCGAAGAAACAATTTCATTTCTTAAGAATGCTGTCGATTCGATAATAGAGGGACCGGAAACGGAAAACCAGTGTTTTTATATATCTTCAGCATTGTCAGATCTTTATCGATTATTTATAGCAGCTAAGGAGAGTGCATCGGCACCTAAAAAAGTAGCAGTTAATGGAGAATTTTCAAAGAGATTTGCAGATCCAATTCATGAAATCAAGGTGCATTATACCAAAAAAGACTTGCGACTCTGTCTAAAGAAATTGGAATATTATTTATCATGGATCAAAAGTTATGGACAAACCATATCAATAAACAAGTAATGTCGTTTTTCGAAAACTACAAAAATTCACGCAATCCGACAGATGCTTTGTTAATTGCAACCGAACTTTATACATAATCCTTTCTTATCCATTTATCATATTACGCATAGCATCCTCGTTGTTTGTACATGTCAATTCCATTTTAATAAACAAATTTCTTGAACTCAAAAAATGTCTACATTTCGTGTCATCTGAAGATGATTTAGCCAATAATTCCGTAAATCGATTGAAAAAGGAGAATAATCATTTAAAGTGTTTTCGATTCTATCATCAGTACTCCATATACATGAAAATACATTGAATAATAGCGGAAGATATATAACAGAAGATAAACACAGCCCCTTATGGCAGATTCGCAGCTTTGTCGGATTTGTCATGCGTGTCAAAAGCTTCGGGGAGACTAAATCCCTCATTAAGTACTCAGAATATTGAATTCTTCGTTTTTTCCCTTTATTGCTTTTATAAATTTCAAATTTTTCCGACACAAAAAATATAACGAAGCTGCGAAGGCGTGATGCTTCCTGGTTTTAAATATTTTTTTCTTCTATGTTGGAGATGATGGTCGAAAATATCCGAAGGTTGCCGAAACTAGTCGAAAGTTATTAGCTATATTTCGCAGCTTGTTTAACGTCAGTTTACTGTTGTGGGCGATCATTGGCGCTATTCCGATTTTGTGAGTAGTTGCTGCTCAGGTCGAGTAATTGTGTAGTTCAACAACGAAAATATGGCGAGCGCGTTAAGTGCAATAGGTTGGGAAGGTATATTTTTGCAGTTTTTTCCACGTCAAACTATTCGCTGAGAAACAGTCGGAAATTTGATTTAAAGTGAAGTGAATAAGCGCTCCGTCTGTTTTTTCTACTAAATTATGCGTTCATTCATTAAATAATATAAGTTTTATTATGACACTTTTATTATTAGAATATGATGGTGTTTAGGT
>JARPRH010000714.1:12128-23829 GCA_031763665.1 Calameuta haemorrhoidalis
GCACTTGGTGCAAAACTTTCTGTTTGAACGAACGGAAAAGACTCTTGATCCGACTAAGTTTACTCTAAAAAGTTTTAGTATTATACCGAAAGAAGGTTATTGGCTTCGGTTAAAGCCACGAAAGATTTAGGATCCGTTTCCTTGTAGTTTTATTATTATCTTTTTAATTTGATAATTCGAAAAGCTAGCGATTATATTATTCAGCTTATTTTTTAGATGTCCAAGTGACGGTATTACTTACAGGAAAATTTCGCTCAGGGGGCGAAAATAATATCTTGCTGTTAAAGTCTAATCGATAAATTAATAGTTATAAGAAATGGTTTTTTTTTATTGTACTGGTGATAATGTCTGTTACAGAATACGAAAAATATTTGTACAACAAATAAAGGTATTATTTCAAATAAACAAATCTTCACAATGTTGGTACAATCTATATAGGGTTGTTTACGAATATTGCAAGAAATAATTTTAGCCCAACAGTTGGATTTGTATGTTGAAATCACCTTCAAGTTTTGTAAATATTGTATAATATGAAAGAGACTCATTATCGTTGACTTCCATATAAAGAAGGCCCTTCAAAGTGAAATTTCGCGACTCAATTGTGATACAGATTTTTACGTGGATGCCTGAAACTTCTTTAAATATTTTTAAAAATTTTTTCTGAGTAAAAAAATATGGTTAACCTATTGCGTCAAGATACTCGGTCGAGTCTCGCGCCAAGTACAGGCAACCGGCTGTACAGGGCACAGCTCGCAGAGACTCTTTACCTGAGTCAACTCTTATCTTATACCCGCTAAATATGAGAAAAATTTATTGATACATTCACTGTAGGAATTGAGGGTTCTGAATTGACTGCCACGAGATCAGGGCGTATTGAAATGGCGAGCGAGATGATTTTATTTTAGTTCCGTCGCCGTCGTTGTCGTCTTCGCACGTCCGTTGACTTTTTTCCACGAGAGATGGCGCTGGTTGCTTTGCCTTCTTTAGTTATGTGTACTTTGGATGGTGTTCGTAATTTACGAATGCACACAACAATCAAATACATTTTGTATGTGAAGCTACCCTTCACACTGAATTTTCGCCAACGCAATATATTGTTCTGATTAGTGTTATCACAATGCATTTAGATTTTATATCTGTAAAAATATAAATTGCAGTGTTTAGAGCTTCTATATCCTGCTGAGCAACAAAAAATTGTGATATTCCCCAAAAAACACTTACGTGTAAAAAACTACGCCAAGTACAGGAATTCTATGAATTCCTTTAACAAAAAGTATTGAAATCATTTTAATGAGGCCAGGTACATAAGTCACTGCATGTTTGCCTATTATATGACCTAGCACTGGCCCATCATTTTAATTGTATTTTCAAAATTTCATATAAGGTTTTCGCTACTCTTTTACATATTACTACTGCTTCCTGTAGTTAATTATGATTTAATGGTCATTTAATAATTAATAAAACTTTAGGTGATTCCTCATTGAATACTACTTGGCGGGTCCGTGCTAGAAATTCTAAAGTACTTACATTGAACGTACTAATAGTATTCTAATACCATGTGTTTCGTTATTAAGCTTTTACCGTGATTATTTTTGACGAGTTATTGTTAATATGCTCTATATAGAAAGTTAACACTGGTTTGGAGTTTGGTGACTGACATAATCAACGTAAATTTATATCAAGAAATGCACGTTTTCAGACAGGCGACGTTCACTGGAAGCCATTTTGTTTACGTACTACTCCCTCTCTCTCCATATGGGCGCACCAGGCCTCACCAAGCTTTTACCGACAGCGGGTAACAATGACAACGGCCATGCGTGCAAATTTTCAGAAATATTTACCGTCTAGTTCACGAGATATTCGTCGTGTGCGCGAGAGTGAAAAGTTGGGACAGCTGACTGCCAGCGATCATGGTGGCAACTCTTAGCATTATTATGGTATACATTTTTTGTGAAATGCGTGTAACGCTCTGTATTTCGATCGAAAATAGATCGAACTGGCACATGTCCCCCATTGGAGATACAACCATAAGGAAAGGAAGGAAAGTAGATCGAAATTACATATATCGATAGATACTAAAATTAATGTCATGTTTTGCAAATACGGAATCGTTAACTTGAGATTTTTCTTTACAAAACCGTAGCAATTTGGAGCTATGAGAGAATAAAGTAAACGTACGGAACGTTACTGATAAAGTTACCAAAGTTTGACGTATTACATGGATTCTTATACGTCCGTTCGTAATGCCATCGCTTCTGAATTCTTCTACGCGAAATACGTGATCGCATTTCACCAATTTCTCTTCTTCGTAATTGCATTGGGATTGAATTTTATTGAATATTGAATCGCCTCAAAATCTGCTTCGATTACCACATTCATTTCTTACGCAGACTAAATGAAAGAGTAAACGAAATCTTTGCTGGATCCAGGAGAACACGTTAATGTATGGTTCGATAAGATTGAATTTTCTTGCCTGCAACCGCCCAGCGCAGCAGAAGGTCGACTGCTGCTCGACGTTACCTCAGTAAATAAAAGATGTATTAAAAGTACACATGTTATTATTGTATAGGCTGCTTTTCGAATATGATTCACATATTTATTCTCCACTTACCCAAATTTTGTAGTATGTATAAAATAAATTGATATTCCACACTGAATGATAAATCTCTATACGCCATATGACCGTATGCTACGGGACTTTCAAGTACTGCTAGGAGTCTCCACGGCAGCGTTGCCTGTCTTCGTCTTCGTGCACATAGCGTATACGGAATGAAAGTAGCAATAATGTAACGTATTTTCTTAACTCGACACTGATAACAAAAAATCCGGTTATATGGTAATCCGTATACGTAATATTTTTAGATCTGTATATTCAAATGAAATCAATGGATTAAATTGATGAATACAGAAAGAGAACAACACGATAATATTTTAATTTAGGGTCGAATTCCTCAACATAGTTCATATGCAGGGTGGAAATATTTTAAAAAATGTTTATTTTATGCAATAATTGGACAGTCAGAGTATAATCTTTCTTATATTAAAAATAACTGAACATTTTTAATCTTATATGTAATATTCTCGTGTATCTTTAATGTATCACGTGTCCTATATCACAGTATTATCATTAGTATCGCATCTACAATCAACTGATTAATCTGTTTTTCTTTTAACAAAAATTTTTAATCGCTTTTTAAAATCACATCGTCGCATGTCTTTCGTGCATCGCTGGGTCCGATATGTACATAATATCGCATCAGCAGTTAATCGATCAGATTTATAGTACAGACGCCGGTTCTTTTAATCGTTAAATACTTATAGTACAGAATTTATTATTTTACGAATCAAGTTTGTCTTCTAATTAGCCCCCTTTGTCATCGTTTTGACAAAGATATCCGAGTATTGTCCTTCTTTAAAAATTGATCTCCCATTTTGGTTCAGCCAATTTGAATTTTGTAATTTTCACTTTACATTCGGATTAGGCGACTCCAAAAATCCGTAGGGATCACTTAGATTCAAATTCGCAGCTGGAAAAAAATTAAAAAACAACGCGAGCCCTGCAGTGTCAATGTCAACGAAGGGTTTGAACAATAAATAATTTTAATATAAATTTAAATCGACTACATACTAAAACTCAAGCAGTTCTGTGATTCTTATTATTATCGAAAGACAGTGATAGGAACATTTTTATTCCTCAAATTATCAACTGGATTACCCAAGACTGATACTGTTTGTTATTCAATGTTTTTCCTAGGTTCCAGAGATAACCAAATTCCTTTTTCGGCCACTACATTTAACGTACCCTTAGCAAACTTCATAGGTATAGAAGTTTTTTCGCAAGGTTTTATAAAAAATCTTTTCAGTATGTTTATCAAAATAAGTTTGATTTCCATAAAAGCGAAACGATTAGCAGGACAGCTTCTGGGACCGACACCAAAGGGAATGAAAGTAAATGGCAAGATATTATTCTTATTATCAGAATCGAAGCGTTCCGGATCGAATTTTTCCGGTTCTGTAAAATATTTCGGATCCTTTTGAAAACCCCCTATAGGAATCCAAATAGTGCAGCCTTTTTCGATATGTATTGGCGGTGATTTTTCATCGTTGCCCGGCAAATCAAAATCTTGCACAGCAATACGATCGGTCATAGCGCTCGGCGGAATAAGCCTCATGGTTTCATTCAGAACCATTTCCATGTATTTCATTTCACTAAGTTCCTCGTAAATCAATTGGCCATTTTCCCGTCCGCAAACCTCATCCACCTCTTTGCGCAGTTTCTCCTGCACTTCCGGATATGTAGCTAATTGATACGTCACGAATGACATCACCGAGGCGACGGTTTCGAAACCCGCGAAAAAGAAGATGAAAGCTTGACATATTATTTCGTCATGCGTCAACTCTCTGTCCGGATCTTTCATTCTCGCGTGCATCAGGATGTTCAAGAGATCAGGTCGATGTATATTTCGTTCCTTGCGCGTATTAATGGTCGTTATCACGATATCACGAAAAAAGTTGGACACCTTATCGGAGATCATTTTAAATTTGAATAACTTCATTATCTTCGGATACCACTGAAACAGGACTGTCTTGAAGCTACGAAGTGGAGTAAAAGTCGTCGCTTCTACGCCCATCATATAAAATTCATTTTTCTTATCGCGCATGCTGTTCACTGTCACGCCAAATGCTGTTGTCGCTATCACGTCGTTTGTGTAACGCGTGAAAACGTCTTTCATTTCAAGAACAAGCGGCTGTTTTTCATTTTCCAAAAATTCACAAAAATCCTGGGCACATTTTGACATTAGCTCGAACATGCATTTCATTTTACTGGTTGTAAACGTCGGACTGATGATCGCTCTCATTTCTTTCCACTTGTCACCCTTCATATTGAATAGTCCACCGCCTAGAAGAGGGTCGACATCTTCCTTGATGAATCCTTTATGATCGGGAAAGACCGTGAAGTTTTTTACTGTTATCAACTTGACCACTTCGGGATCCCGAATTATGAAAACTGGTGAACCTTGATCGAAGAAGCCGATGTACTTGGCATTTGGATGTATGTTATAAAGGTCCATTAACATGTCGGGAAAAGATATTTTCTTTGTAAACAGCTTCCAGGTATTAATAAGTCCCAAATACATGCTTGGAGTGGGTACACCACGTTCTTTGAAATAATTACGTTTTTTTATTTTAGACCTTATTAACAGCACCAAAATTATCGCCACTCCCAAACTCAATTCGAGTATATAATTCATCTTTATTCTTAAATCTCGTTAAAGGAAACGTAATGGGTTTTAATTGCAGTTTGTGTAATTTCCACTCCGCGCTGATTGACTGCAGTTAGCTTCAGACATTTACATTCGAGTTCATGCTCTCGTTCAAGGTTATTTCTTAGCTCTGACAAATACGATTTATCTCACGGATCCCGTGTAACTATAGTTAGACGTACTGAGGCGGAGCTGCTGCGATTTTGCTTTTATACGTCAGTGGGAAAATGGAGGGGTTTTCCTGTGGATGAAATCTTGTTCACGGCCAATCGGTATGTCCGTGCGTATCATTACTATCATTACCATGGATAAGACTCGCGATGCCAGTGCTGAGTCTTGCAGTTCTGGTCCTTGCATATTATGACGTCACATTTAAGAATATTTGTCTTTAAGTAAAATATCATTATTTACATAAAATATCATTATTATCATTATACGTTGGTTATTGCGAACAAGATTAGCAGATATTCTATCTAAACCGTTATTAGCTCATGACTAATTTCTTTCTATCTTTATTTTCTAAGCTTACTTATCGACTGAGCAAAATCGCTGTAACAATTTCTACTGTTACCTACCGATGGTACTTTCGCCAATAGTTTCTTTCTTAGTTTCTGACGTGACTGTATTGTGCGATTAGCTCAATAATCGTCTCTTACGTTTGTCGGTCTTATTAGGCTGTTGAGCTCAAAGCCGAGAGACGTATAGAGCGCGCGATAAGCCTTGAATCAGGCAAAACAAGGACGCGAAGTATTCAAGTAACTCAGATACCTTTAACATATAATATTTGAGTTAAGATAATAACTCCTGAATGCCCTGGCAGAATCTAACCGGGTTCGAGCTACATTTTCCTACTTTTGTCTAGGCCCTGACTAGGAAAGCTACTTGGTGCTGAACAGAAATGTAGCGCATGACTTGTCTAGCCACTATTTATGTCAAACTGTCTATGTCCATAGACAGTTTTCCTAGTCAATTCCTTATTACCCATATGAGCATGTGGGATTGATAAAGAAACTTAAAAAATTTTTTTTTGATATTCATTACATAGAAATGAAATGTAATTGACATACCAGCAGACACGTATGATTAAAACAACGTTTAAAAAATAGGTGTGTAGGTTTACTATCTGTGCTGCCGTGAGCGGAATTTGAACCTGCGATTGTCGGGTTGTTCAAATTGAGAAGCGTGACACTTTACCCCACTGAGTCACCAGCCCAATTTGTACATGTTGTTTCAGTCGGAAGTGATAATTAACACTATTTGTATATATGAATATCGTAAATTTTGTAGAATTCCTCTGAAAATATAATTTCTATATTGATTATAAGCCGTAATCAATATGTGATAGATTAAATCTCACAAACATAATTTAAACGAGTATTTGTAAGAGCAGCAATGGTAATTCTTTATTTTTAATTTTATTTAATTTTATCCTTTTGGGCTTTTAAATATATAACCTTTAACTTATTTCTCCACTTCTACCTAGTTTAACGCTTATCCTAAATATTCTATTCCTTCCTCCTTTCACTCGCTCTTTTTTTTGCTATTCTCCTGTCTTCATCCATACTCATGATCTGTCCGACGTACCTTCCTGCCCTCTTCCATAGTTCCATACCGATTCTTCTCCACCCTGATTCTATTCTCCATATGTATCCTGGCCTGTTTCTTCTGATCCCTCCTTGCCATTTTTACGTATCTTGCTTGTAGCCTTTCTGCATATTTTCTTCCTTTTCCTCTATTCCCAAATCTTGACTTTATAAAGTATTCTGCTCCTGGCAAAGCAGGCCGCATCAAGTGCAATTTTCTATTAAAACTGCCTATCCTAACCCTCTTGGCAATATTAAAAAAAATTTGGTTTTCAAAAATTGGATTTATAATGTTTTATTTAAAAATATTCAGAGAAATATTTATAATCATCTATTTGACATTTGGTGTCCTGGGTAAAAAAAAAGAAACTGGGTCTAAATCTTCATACACGTTAAATAATAAAATGCAGCGAGTTTGTCAAAGTTCATGCGGTTTTTCAGATTTGGCAGATAGCTAATATTAAATTTCTGAAGAAACTGAATAGGGAGCATCTTGGTTTGTACTAGGATGAAATCCTTGACTAAATAGCTTCTCGGTCCATGTCCCCAGGGTACGAATGCGTAGAAAGGAAAGTTTGCTAAATTCCTCAGACCTAACCTTTGGGGATTGAAGACTTCAGGTTTTTAAAGTACAGCTATCTCTGTGGATCGCTCTGATCGGTGTCCATACATTCATTCCCATGGGTATCGGGAAAGGTTTGTCGCCGTTACGAGCTGGTGGAGGAACGCGTGGTCTTGTACACAATACGCGTTCGATGAATGGGAACGGTTCGTGCAACCTCAGTATCTCTTGGACGACTTTGTCCAAGTACGTCATATTTTCAAAAACCTTCTTTTATAACCTGCTCTAGTTCCTTCTGCAACAGTTCCTGAATCGGCTGTTTGTCCCCTATTTTGTAAATTATTGCGGACAGTAGGTGTCTGTTGGCTGTGTTGAACATGAGAAATATGTGGAATTGAACCATGATGTCTTCGGTATTTATTTCAGGTGCTTCCGTTTCGTAGTCTCTTGCCATTGTTAGGTGATCAATCAAATTTTTCGAAATTTGTAGTTGCCGAGGATTTTGTAAGTCGGTTATTTTCATCACGAGATTTTCGAATGACGTGTAATCATTTTTGAAAAGGGGTTATATGTCCATTCGTCACCTTGTAAATGGAAGGAAGTGGATATGATTGTCGGCGAGTAGCGACTTTATCAAAAGCGGATCCTTTGTAATTGATATTGGATAAGTGAAGAGGAACGACCGAAATATAGTGCATTGACTGGTGCCTTTTTGTAACAGCATATACCGAATTCCAGCTAGGAGATTTGATCGAACAGTAGAGAAAATTTATTTTCAAATATTCTAGCTAGTGTGATATACATATGTTACTCCTTTAGTCTTCCAATAAAAACCAGGGCATTGTATTGCATCCTGCAGATTAAATCCAACAAGAGTCCAAGCACTGATATGAGAAGCGTAACAAGAGTATCATTCTGTGGAAAAAAAAATGGTAGAATATTATCGACTACAAAATGTGATTTGCAAAAAAAAAAGTAATTAGATTGCCACCTTCTTAGAATGACATACGTTGTGAACTTGTTCATTGTCTGATTTGTCACATTATCATAAATAAAATTTCAAATTTGGAAAACATTTCTTTCCCTCAAGAAACAATGAACATGTACACTGAATTAAAATAGTGTATTGTGTATCGAAGGCGTAAAGGGTGTTATTCTGACGAGTGTGAAGTTTGCCATACGAGCAAATCGAGAGCGACATTCACGCAAGTGAAATTATATCCTTTCGTCCTTGAAGCGAACAAGATTTTTTTCCAGCTTGATTTAAAAATGCAACTTCTAGGTTAAACCCCGTAGAAAAGTTCATTTCACGAATTTCGGAGTAAAAAGAATTTTTAAGTCCGCTTTAGCGGGCGCAAGAATTTTTATATGCCCGTTTTCAAAGTGTGCAATCCTCAGCGGACTGCAATTAGCCATTTTACGCTGGATAGACAGTCACGAAAATCGAGTGTTTCCAAGGAGGGTCGGGAAAAAAATTATTTTTTCCAAAAAAATATTTTCTGTTCGGTAAATTTGTATTATTTGGGTTGTAAGAAAGTATTGGACAAGTATCAAAATTATAATTCAATCTTATCTGCATAAAATTGCATATAAGGTTGATTCAATTAAATACAAATTTGTTTAATCGAAAGTTCTAATGTTTCGGATAACAGAAACTGACATTTATTTTGCAGGAAACTGATATCCTTACCAACCTGAGTTTTAAATTGATAAATTTTTTATCCATGTGAAATCCTTTTTATCTGCAAAAAAGGTCTAGTTTAAAATGCAAGTGGGAGACTGTAGCTGAATTTGTGACAGAAAATCAATTTCGAGATTTTTACTTTTTTATTAGTTTATTACTATTCAACATTTATCTAGATATGTTTGTAGTTCGGAAAAATAGTGGAAACGAGACGAAACGATGGTTTTCTGAGTTAATTCATTGTAGAACTAAATTTATGTTTTTCAAATTTCCGTAGAATATTGTTTTACCTAATCTGCTCATAATATATTTAGGATATAGAGGATATGTGAAGCTACTAACAAATGTATGCGCAAGCTTTAAAATTTTATTTTTACGGGATAATATTGAGCCTTGAAACTAAAATTTCAAATTATTATAAAACTTATAAACTGGAAATTGATTAATATTATTAATTACACACTGTTTCATAGTACAATTCAGTACTATAAAACAATAGACGTGCAATTCAGATCATCAACTGGAAGTTGATTCCTTCATTTTTTGTTCCTTTGAACGTAGCCTTGAACCTCTAAATGAATAACATAAATCATAAATCCCTTTAAATTCTAAACTAATTAATATAATTTCATGCAACTTGGTACAGACCCATTTGACGAAGCCTCCTAATATGTTATCAAAGGAGACATTCTTTCATTGAAAACTCAGAACTGTAAAATAATCAGCTGGGTCTTCCCTCGGCAGATGAGCTCTTCTCAAATGTCACTCTTAACAAGACGCACCCTAAATGCGTAAGTGATGAACTCCATCGTAAGTATCCCTATGAATAGCTGTGCGCGAAAGAGAAATGCCAAATAACATTATCGCCATTTAAATTCAGCGTATATCGTTTGCTTGAAAGACACCTATCCCTTATCCGGGAGTTATCTCGAGACATAAATTTAAGAGGGAAACGATAAGTTTTCCGAAAATCCCTGGAGGCACGACAAGAAGTCGGAAAGTGCTCCCTTAACTTAGGCGAAGCATCTGATATAATGTAAACAGACGAGCTGTTTTCGTGGGTTAATCATTTGAAGCACAAATTTCCATAGAAAAACAGGTGCGTCTATACTCGCGGAGTGGACGTTTTTCGGCAAACAACAGCTCTCGGCAGTTTCTGTCTAGCCGGCGTTTCTTTACTTTGTTCTCATTTGGGTAGAAATTCCCAATGCTTAATAATCGAACTAAGTCTGCTCTAATTTTGGCTTGTCAAGATTTGCTATCTGAGCTTTGGTTTAAGATTTGTAAATCTAATATACCAAGATTTAACCAAGCCTCGATATTCCTATTCTGGTCAAGTACGAATAGCCAACCTTGATTCAAATTATTGTACCTTTTCATGAATTTATTTAAGTGTTTTAATCGATTTACAATTTATTGTCATACAAAATTAGGTCGGCAAATAAATACTTGCGAGCAAATCTTTGTGGGATTTGGAATTTCTTCAGGGTTCGTTGTACAGCTTATTAGTAAAAAAAATGTGCCATAAATGAAGCCCCCAGTTTTCCTTCATTTCAGGTTACACGAATCAATTAAAAACAATATTACAAAATTTAAAGAGTCTGTTACACAAAGAAATGGAAAGTGTAGTAAATTGATAAAAGCGAAATGAATGACAGCAAAAGTGAAAATACACAAACGATACAACACGAAATTGATAGCGAACATTTATATTTGAATTGCTCTATTTATTACATATGCAAATAAAAAAAAGATTAAAAAATTTTATTTGATTATTCAATATCACAGATGAAAATTAATCAAGCTAATTTTGTTTATCAGCTTTGGCAATTTTGTGTATCAAGTGTAGAAACAGTCCTGGCCAATCCGCCTATCAAGGCTTGGGTCAAAAATTGATAGTCAAGCCCTGATTCAAATAAGTTTGTACCAGCTTTAGATTCGTTTAAGCGTTATAACACTTATAACACTTATAACCTTATAACGTTATAGGTGCAAGCTCAGTTCCAGCTTGGCCCATTCGTTGATTCCTACCTGGGCTCTTTTTCTTTTTCTCCATTTGCACCTCCCCTCTTCTCAGCTTCCCTCCATATATCCCTTCTGTACCTTTCATCCTCCTCGACTCTTCTTATGTAGATCCCCTTTTTAGTTCTTGCCTGATGTTTATCTACGGAATTCTGTTTTCCTTATACCGACATGTTGCCTCTTCTACGAGGGAGCCAAAGTAATGATTTTTCTCCAAGGATAAGCGAGTTTTTCAGTGATTTCCCATGCCGCGCAAACGTCTTCGAGATAACGTCATATCAAGATTTCAAGAAAATTTTAAACCCAGTCAATGACGCTTTTCACTCAGGCCGGTTAGGTTAGGTCTCTTTCCTGATAAGAGAATTATTTTCTGGAAATGGGCTGATACATATGTATGTAATAAATAAAGTACCTGCTTAAGAAAATCAACCAGGTAGGATCCTTCTTCCTGAAGCTTCCGTGACGATAAATATTTATTATCCAAGATACAGTCACTAAATATTTATTATAGACGGTCATAGATAGGACCTTCAAATTGCGCGTCTTTATTTTTTGACACGTCGTCTGCGAACTCGACAAAAATTAA
>JARPRH010000714.1:25137-40234 GCA_031763665.1 Calameuta haemorrhoidalis
GAGAATAGAAAATAAATATATACTTTGCTAATCGAATCTTGCTCGAAGGGTCATACCCGACTATTGAACTGTTCTTACTTGAGACCGATGAGGTAATTCGGTTTTACTGGCGTTCATTCTGGTTTTAGTTTAGATTCCCGATATTGTAGTTTAGTGTAATTAAACGATTCAGGAACTTACATAGGTGATGTGAAGTTCTATTGTAATTTTATGAAGAGTCTTGGTCCAAGAGATCAAAATTGTATCACTCTTTCGTTTCTACGTTAGATATTCTTTACTATTCCACTATTGATATTTTTGGGGTCACGTTTCTTCAATTTTTTTTTTTTCAATCGTATCGTGATGTAATGGGTAGCTGGTTCTATGTTTGAGATGCGTTGTAATATTACGACACAAGGCTATTTATTTAATTATGATCGCAAATTAACTCAGTTCATTTGGTCGTGTAATAATAATTCGTGACTTTTTTTTTCTTTAGCTGTGTTGCTAGTCGAATGAATCCTGAACTTACGTATCTGTAACTTGCTTCTAACATTGCTTATATCAATCTACTCACAATCCCTGAATCTGTAAGTTTGAATTGCTTGTTCGTAGCTATAAATAATTTATCAGGATCTTTTTTTTTGTTTGTTACCTTTATATATCTCAAAAATGTGGATGCCACCAAAACATATCTGATTTTTACTTTGGAAAAGGCACTATGGATGTTTAGAAATTTATGTGTTAATCAGGTCTGTAATGTTTATTTCCAAATCTCACGTGGTCTTATTTATGTGCTGTATTCTTAAACTCGCAAGAATGTGTGTTCTATGATCAGCACTTGATAAAAACGTTATGGGTTTTCGTGTTAATGATTGTAACGATAATTTATCTAATTTATAAAGATTCTCTAAGTATTTTAAAACTACTGGTACATCCTGTCTATTAATACTTTGGTTTGGTAATTGTTAACTTGAAAAACTCCCTTAAGAAATTTACTCGCTAAACTCTCTTCCCCAATCTTATTATTAGAGATAACTGAACCTGCTGACCTACACGAATTAAAGGTGCAGTATGATGTACTTGTTCTGTATTTTTTTTTTAGAAATTTTATCATTTGATTTGGTATAGGCTGCAAAACCTCAGCTACTGGCTCGACAGAACGGCTACTATATTTGACGCAAAGCTGTTTGGAAATGTTTGGTTTGCAGCATTGGTATATTAATTGGATACTGGCTGGGTCCATAATCGCCAGCCATAGATAAGAAAATCGTGTTAATTACTGATTAGGGCCTTTTCCGACATCGGGTTTGCCCTATCAAATTTCTACACGAATGTGACATCTAACGTGAATGATGTACTTCAATTATAAATACTTACCGGACATCGTATAATCTTGCATTATGTATTTTCGATGGAAGTGATATGTTATTATTATTATATGATTCGGATGAATTTTCGAAAATTTGTCTTCACTAATAGAATTTCGTGTTTGCACAGTGGATATAATTATGTGAAGTTTTATGCATAATTTTAGGGAATGTTAAAAAATTGAAATTAAAGAATGTTCAAACTATAGCTTAAAGGTCGATTCACACATTTCAATACCATTCAGTACCAACTCCTTTCGGTACGTCGTATAAGGTCAGTTAGGCACGTGAACATCTGAATTCAGATATCCTAGTAACATGATTGTTAAGCATCGTCCGTTCAGTGAAAACTATCGCAGATCACTGTCCGATCACGGGTAACAGGAACGGGATAAGGTACTGAGACGGAAGCTGAATTGTGAGGACCGTCCTATTTAGATTTATGACATAGGTTTGGAAATATGTGAATCAGCCTTGAAAATATTTTTTCAAAAGTTGCTTAAGTTTTATTAAATATACGCTAAGTATGTATTGCATTGCGTACTGCCTTCATACGTTGTTGTATTATTAGTTAATTAAGTAATAATTGCGACATGATTAAAATTCCAATTTTCAATGTAAGATAATACGACAGCTTTGATCAAATAGAAAATATTTGCTTTAATTAAGATTTTTTGTAATTCAATATTTTGAAATGCGTTTTAACTAAAGGAGCAATTTCTTTTTCGTGTTTCAGTGGATCTTCTACAAATGTTGGAGTTCAACATGACAGTGTCTTTCCCGGCAGCCCCTTTGCTTACAGTGATCTTGGCTCTTGTGGGTAAGTCACGCTTTATTTATCCTTTATTTATCTTCAAGCCTACTTATTGGTGAAACTAGATTATCAAATAATTGGAAAATTGTCTTAGGTTTGTTGATTCCGTGGATTCATCTTTCAGTCAATATGTACTTATACTTAATATATCTCAGTCTTAATTTTATCTTAAACATGCAATTGTTATCGTCAAGCAGATTAATTTAATTATTATTTTATCTACCGCAAAAAATATCATTTTTTGTATTCGTACGATGCCAGACACAGAAATTCAATCGGTCAGTCATTTAAAAAAAAAAAAGAAATTTCTCAATATAATTTTTGCCATTCGATTTTTCGGAGCACTTAATCTTCATTTTAAACAAAGGCGAATCTCTCTCGCTTATATTCATATATTTATAAAATGTTTGTTATATCAAAATAGGGATATGAGAATATGGGGTTCGAATGTAGCTGGCACGTTCTTAGTAGTTGTGAAACATTGAAGGGCTTTTTACTAAATCTGAGGTCCCCAGCTAGGACTTTGGCTCGGTTACAAAGCTCATTGGTCGGGACAGTTAACTGAGGATTCTGCATAAATTTCTGATGAAGGCGCAACAGTTGGGCAACCCGTTTCGAGCCCATTTAGCAATCCCAACGCTCGACACCACGACACCCATTTCCATTTCAAGCGGTATCTCTCATCCCGATTCACACCGCTACTCTACACGACCAACCGCTCTTTTCAAAGTGTCATATTACGTAATCCGCCGCTTGCAAGTTCAGTTTTTTCTATTACGTGACATTCTGCGATTTTCAAGGAGGATACTTCTCTTTTCACTTTTCCTCTTTGAAATTATCTTCCCTCACATTTCGACGTAAAATAATTTTTTTTCCATTGATTATCCTTTTAATTATCCCGCCTGACTTGCTTCTCAGCCTTTTGGCATGTACGTTATCAGATACAGATAACTCATCGATTCAAGATAATATATCAATTTTTGTTAGTAACATTATAAATTCTTACAATAAATTTTTTAAAGAGATTTTAACTATTATCAATTGCTTGCCAGTTCACTAACCAATTATTCAGTCCATCCAAAATTCACCGTGTAAAGCATGTGGAATATAACAAAGAATTAAACTATAATTCTTTTTTGTAAAATCTATAAATTTCATCCCCATATCTATTTCTTAATTTTATTTTTATCAGATCTGGCTTTGTCCTTTTTTTTTCTTTATAAATACTCAACTAATTTTCAAATGTTTTATGTCTTTTGTTTTTCCTTGTTACAAAGCAACACTTGAACTTTTTGTTGTCTGACAGAATCCTTAATCGCAATTTATCTCTACAGTCGACTCCCTCTAACGTCGGCACTCGCCGAGTTGTAAATTCTTCGCAACATTTCAGCAGTAACGGCGAATGATTTCCCCACTTTGTTAAAGATGATGCGTGGCTTCGCTGCGCGTTACCGTGTTTGTTGGCAACAGTTGACGAGCGTTGGTTACCATTTTCATATTGTCTTTCCCTGAGCTACCCCTCTACAGGCTAGATAGAAAAGTCATATACCATGTGCTCCATTCCGAGAGTCCAAAGCTCAGATTTATAGAAATAAAAGGGACTCGAATGTATTTTGACTGCAAACAACTTTTTTGACTACGGATAATTGATTTTCTGCAAAATATTTAATTACATACACATAACCATAGTTTGCATATATTTTTCTATCGATTCCCCTTACTGGTTTTTATTCTTGTTAACTTAGAATTTTTTATCAGATCGCTGTTCGTAAACAATGATGTCTAAGGAGCAGCATGTTCTTCCTTGCTCACATATCTAATTTATTCGTTACATACCTACAGTATTACGTTATTGTAGGCGAACAAGCGATTGCACGAAATCGTACGTCCTTTGCTATGATAACGTGATTCACTTTTAACAAGGAGCGGCGAAGCTGACGCTCACTAGTTTTATATGCGGGATTTTCGAACTGGCCGCACGTAGCGAAGAAATATTGTAGCGTCGAATTTTTTAGAATTCTATTCCGCGAACCGCCCTAACATTCGCTTATAACGAGATACTGTACTAGCTTTATTCCTCTTGTTATTTCCTGGTTCTCGCACAGTATCCGTTTCTTTCTTTTACTACTTACAGACTTGTAGGTATAAGTATGTCCCATGTTGCTGGTAGACTAATGGGACACGTTTTACTTACAGATCTGTTAGGGTCGAAATTGATCCATCCCATTATTTAATTTTAATATTATTATTTCACTGTACCCAGTCAACATATAAGGTTATTATTGACTTTCATAGATCTAGAGCATATTTGTCTAATATTTATTGTTGCATAAGATTGGACAAATTAAGATGAATCTTTAAAAAGATCTCGCTCGAGCAGCCTCTCGAATGGGAAAATCTTAGTGGAATCGTATCTTCGTGGATCTTTGGCTTGGGGAGACACCAATACCAGTGTTCGAATAACCGCTGGTCCAGCAGAATAACAGGATGTTCTTTAGGGTAAATTCTAGAGCGAAAGCAGCAGGTATCTGAGCGGATGATGGATCCGAGAATAAAATAAGTTATCTGCATTGTTTCCAAATTGATTGTTTAGGAGGAAGTGAAAACGGACAAAAGTTTTGGGTCCTACACGGGGCCTTCCTCCTCGTATTAGCGTCCGAATATGAAAAGTCCGTTTGCGAGGCATAAACGTGATTTTATATATTAATTTTTTCTTCATAAAGTCGAGTTCGAAAGATCAGACTCTGGTTCTCTTTTACCTACAATGAGGCGCAGAGTTACCACAGAACCGAAACGAGGTCCAGGGACCACTTGAGTGGAGCAATCAGCCGGCCAGTGAGAGGAAGGCTCAATGATTTTGAAGCGACGAGCTGGCTTTTTATATCCTATGGTTTGAATTTGAATGGAGGATGCATTTGGGAAACAATGCAAAAGTGCAAAGCAAACTGCAGCAGTCGTCAATGGAAAATATTTTAGACAACTTGAACCAGTTTAAGTCTATGACTGTTCAGAGAAAACGCAAGGATCTTGAAAAGCAGTGAGCGTGTCTATAATATTTTTACACTCTGATTGTAGAAGAAAATGCAGGAAAATAAAACGAAAATAAGGTTGCATTTGGCGAAACGAAATTCTGAAAAGATATAAGGCATCGTGGGTACGTTAAAAGAAATAAATATTTTCAAATACCTTAAACTCCAGCTCGCTTAGAATCTCTGAGAGATCTGGTCCAGCCATGTCTCAGTTCTTTTAAGAGGAAGTATTGCCACCAGTTGCTCCCGTGACCAGTGTACGACAAAGGAAAATGGCAGCAGAAGTGGCGAATTTCCGGTTGTAAGTGATGTGTATGGGGCTTTATGGTAGAAGTACAAGAAGGAAAGGAAGCCATGGGGAAGTTGTTATCTGGAGTAATGGGTTCCGGTTCCTGTGTGGCTTCCTGCCCTCCATCCGTCATCCCGCCTCTCCAGTCGACCTCCTTTCTCCCTCTCCTTTCAACCTCCAGTTTCTACCTTCAATCTCTACGAACCCTCTTCCCACCACCATCGCCTCCTTCTCATCTTCTTTCTCCTCCCGCACCCCTCTTCCATTCGGATTCCTCTTTGACTCTTTTTCTCCTTTCTAGCTCCCCTACCCGACACACGTACAATTTTTGGCTTCTTCCATCTTACCTTAAACATACATTTCTTATTTAGCTTTTATCTGTTTTTATTTTTTATTTTTTTTTTCACTTGACCTTTTTTTTCTTCCTTTGTTTCGTCGCTACTCGAAAAGAGCTTCAGGGATACACTCTGAAAAGGATTACGAAGAATCGAATACTTGGCGTATTTATGAACGCGACTTACCGAACTTCATAGGACTTATTCATTTCAATTCGAGTGGAATTCGCTCGTGTCTTAGCGGAGAAATAATAAAAAAAAGCAAATTATATCTGAAGCTTTTTCTAAGTCTTTATCAAATTATCTTCCCTGTTAAATTTTCGGTTTTTTTTTTTTTCAACGAGCTTTAGCGGTCTGACCTAAAATCATCAGACCGCTACAGCGTCAGGCTGATATTTTTAATAATGTACAAGGAGAAACTTTTATGTTAAAATCGTATATTGATTTCAGTTTTTATCGATGTATGTTGGAAATTTATCAAGTTGATTAGATTCGGTATGCGAGATTAGCCTTGTAAAAAAAAAATCTAAAGACCGTGTATGAGTCACACCCTCGTGAATCGTTGAACTTCTCTGATGGATTGGGCGCACTTGTGTGCCCAGTCGCATCTCTCTTATTCGCTAATAGCCGAGGTACTTTTAAACCAGAACGCGATACGGCAAATTCGTGTAATATTGAATTTAGGGGGACCATAATGAATTTGATTGAGGGAATACAGACCCCTTGGCTGTGTCGACTTTATGCAATTACCAAGCTCGAAGTACCCCTTTTGCATAGAAACTATCGAATCTGCATTACGTGCTTGCACGAGATTTCTTTTTTTTTTTTACTTTCACGTTCGATAAACTCTAAAAAAGTTTATTCTCCAGAAACATCTCGAATATCGATCGTACGATACGCGGATGTAATTGTCGTTAGTTCCAGCTCCGATGACTAAGAGACACGAAGTTAAAAATCTGTGCTATGACAATCGAGATCAATAAGCAATTAATTTTAAAGATAAAGGTCGCATACAGTAGAGTAACTAGAGTCTTATTATAAGGCCACTTCCGGAACTCTAAGAGAATTAAATTCTATGAAATCGTGGGGTCGACCATCACAGTGAAAATTTTTCGTCGATTCCATATTTATTTTTGTAGAAGAAATATTTATTTTTGTAGAAGAAATATTTATTTTTGTAGAAGACTGTCTTTCGGCTCTCGCTATATGACCGGTCACATGATCGTAATCAGAATCTAAGTGGGGAGAAGGTTGACGATGAAAAGCGGAGAAGTGACGTTATAACGAGAGGCCTCGTAGCGCGACTCGCCTTTATACTTTTTAATATTCGTATTAACCACATAGGGTTAGATTGTCTCTTTTCTCATATTACAATATTTTTTTACATACAAAGGCTGTCGTTTAATTAAAGATTAACAGCGTTATTGTAAGATATCTGCAGATCTGTACACAGTGTATCGTAATATACGTAATGTAAACGTATCGTGAAATTTCATAAACAATGAGGTAATCAAACTACATCTGACACTTTATTAGGGTCTTCCTAGCAGGATATTTCGCATAAGGGTACTTGGACCGGATTTCGGTCGTGCATAGTTTATCCATTAGAATCCATTATCTTTCATAAAAGTCTGATCCGATATCCCCCAAAAAAATAGTATGCGTACCTATAATCCTAACCAACCCTTTTTCTCCGTATATTTTATCTAATCTTTGTACATAATTAACATAATATATTAAGTTCTTATTTGTCCCATACTTTCTAAATCATATGAGATCTTTGTCCTGAACCTCTAAAACCACTGTTACTCATGTCCAATATCCTGCTCAGTACAATATTATGGTCCATACCTAGTTTTGCTTTAGGATAGAAACGTTGAATATAAACGTCAGATTATTAAAAAGTCTAAATTTATATTGGTTTAGTTTCAACAAAAAAAAAACTTGCACCAATTTTAGATTAACGAAAAATAAAAAATATTCATAGAAATCGTCTTTCGGAAAGTATGTTAGTACTGTACGAATAAGTTTACGACTATGACTATTCGACTATACGACTATACTATAACTTTAGGTTCGAGTGGGTCCGGATTTAGGGCGAGTTCGTGTCAAATTGTCTACATGTCGTTCGCATTGAGAACTGGCGTGTGTGCGGGGTGACAAGTGGTTTTGCATAATAGAATGTCAAATAGTGGAGTAGCTGGCGCCCCAAGCGTTGGTTTCACATGAACGATCACCCAACAGGCTGGAAGCAGATTTTCAACTATGGTTCATAGATGCTGTGCTTATTCGGTGCGTCTTATCCATAACTTTGACCTCGCTTGTCAAATTGTCATTTGCTTAATAGCAAAGTTTAGTGACGCGATATCCTCTTGCAGCTCGTGTCAACATTATATTATAAGTTTCTTAAATTATAGAGACACGCACGCGGTAATCGCATTAATCTTTCTTTTAAAGACAAACTAAGAGTTAATCTATGATTTCATGAGAACTGGAATAAATCCAATTGTAATAAATTAATAATATAATAATCGTTGAAACTTATTTCTATTTTAAATAAACTACTGAGCCATTTGATTCCTTATTACAGTCTCTGGTTACTTTAAACAGTGCGTTGTATATCGTAAGCTGAGTTAAAAATTTTGAAATATATGTCACACGACTTACGAGAAAGTTAATGATAACATATGTGATATTATAATATTCGTATTATCAATTGACATCAACTCACTGTCTTTTTCTTCTGCTAAGAAAGAAAATATGTGAAGTTACTAATGAAAAAAAACTTTACATAATGAAAGAGGTCGTTTGAAAATGCATTAAGTCTCAAATATTTTGTTCTTATCTGTAGACAGTGTTTCTATGTAAGTGTAAGAGATTTTCGGGTTGTGTGGTATCGTTAGTGGGGTTGAGGTGGGGTAAGGGGCGGGTTGGAGAAGATAGACGAGGACAGATAAAAAAATGGAAACTATAGATTTCATGCGTCTGTGTAAAAGCGATGCCATCAAAAGCAAGTAAGTTCATTATCGATTTTCATCAGGCCTAAATGCATTGGACGTTATGGAAAATCTGGAATATTATGAGATTCATGAGCAACATGGCAGCCATGAGTTGCAGGCAATCGGTATAGCGAGGTACTTCAGTGCCAATGACACATGACCGATACCCTGTTAACTTGACAATTGCAAAAAAAATACTTTCATAAGGTCTCCTGTATTTTGGCTAGGCGCTGTTTTGTTCCATCGAACATAAATATGAATAACTTATTTCTTAGTTTCACTCGACGATATTCCGAAATATGTTCTATATATTTTTAAACCTTGTGACGTTTTACAAATATTCTGACAATCTCACTTGGGTCCGTATAGGAGGTATTAATATTGGTCTATGTAATTATTGTATTATGTAATTCAACGTATTCAACATTTTAATTAGTACTTGATGAGCCATGTTTATTAATGGCGTTGATGGATTCGTTAAGATTTGTAAAAAATTTAGTTCACTCTGTCAAGGAATTTTGGAATTCAATACACAGTATGTTTTTTGAAAGGGATCAATTTTTTGCACATGGTTTCGTTATGTTCTGTATTGGAAAATATTGTATTGACACTTTTAGTACATGTAGAGAGATCTGAGACATTGTAGGAAACTTCGTAAAACTGTAGGGCATTGTGGAACTGCTATTATAGAATCAGAACAGGGCAGCAGCAGAAACTAGTAGACAGATTTGGTTTTAGAAGCCATTGAAATAAGCAAATGATTATTCGTTGTCGACTGTCCTTTCACTGCTTGACAGTTGGCATTACTTTATTTTAATTGTCATTTTTTGTAATATATTATGCAGAAATAATATATTTAGTTAAGATTAATGTAAAAACTATTGACATGTACTGTCAATACGACTGTCATGTCAATTTCAACTTGAGTTTTTCATCTATTCTTGTACTTGGCGAGTCTTTATTTTCAAATAATTGTGAAACCTTGAATTTATGTTAAACTTATTAACTTCCAAATATCGATCACAGTTATCGATTGTTCAAAAAGAAAATAGGAAATGCGATATTGGGAGAAGGAGGTCAAAATCATAACGAAATTTAAAGAATGATTAGACGAAAGATGTGATGAAATCAAGTTTCATCACATTTCTTTCGGTTAAATTATTAATTTTTCTTTCACACTAATGTTACGTCCGATTGATAATCTTTGTTCGACCTTAATCTTGTTCCTTTGCTATTTTTATTTATCACGGGTCATTTTTATTGATCCGCTAAGAATATAAATTTTGACAGCCAACATTTGCACTTTGCTGACAGGAAGTCACACTAGGAATCTTATACGTGCATCAGTTTTCTCGGAATGAACCACAAAAGACACATATCAGAGCGGGATAGAGAAAAATCTCATCTACACGGAGAGAATTTTTCGTTTATTTTTCCAATGAAATTCACGATAAAATTTACCGTAGAAACCAGTAATCGTGGGATATCGTTACCATTCCATTACTTATTGCTTTTTAACACATCATATTTTGATTGGCTTCGCGTAAAGTTTACAGTGCACACGGTAAATATTGTTATTTGCAATTTTTACTGTATTTCACGGTAAAGTTTACCTGACTCAATGGAAAATTTTCTGTTGTTTTATAAAAAAAAAAAATCTGATTGATATAACCGAAAAGTGATTCATATTCTCCTACCATTGCAAAACGTACAGTGTTATTTAGGAGCACTGCATCAGCTAAAGTTAACTCATCCATTCGATCTCTACGGTAGAACCGTATTCAGACTGTTCGATAAATCTACATTTTATTAACCTGAATTATATAATACTTTTCGAGTACTCATTTCTAACTCGCTGCTCGTATGTGAGAGAATAACTAAAATAAATAAGTATAAATTAAACGACAATTTATTAAATTAATACCATTTCTTAGCAACATATCGACTACCTTGCTATAGGCAAAACGCAAAAAATAGGATGGTCCTTGGTGAAATTTTTGCACTACTATACTTCAGACCTTTATCATTCATATGGTCTGCATTTTCTTATATTTTTGTATCATCGTTGCTTGTCGTATAAGAACTTCTTATAGCAACAAATAAGTTTCCGTTTCAGCACGAATTTCAAAATTCAGATGACTTGGTAAAAAAAATCTACTACAAAGCGTTCATAAAAAATATTTAATTCGTTATAAGTATTTCATATTATATATCATTATTGTACCTTTTTATTATAGAGATCCTGATTATATACAAGATCAGTTTTGGTCAGACAAAATTATAAAAAAGGATGTATCGAAAAAAAATATCCTTCGCATATTCGTTAATAAATAAGAAGCGTTAAGTTTTTGATTATTGCAAACAGCAATGATTGGTAAAATTGTATTATTATTATGATATTAATACCAATCATAATTAGTCCTTATTGGAGATGTGTAATATTACATTTTCAGCTACTTATTGCGATGCCATAATTGATAGCGAATATTCGAATATCAACAATTATTTTCTACGGATTCCATTCTCTGCGTACATCAATTTGCATCACTGCCGTTCAAGTGCACTTGCGTAGCGATGTTCACGGGTGATCGATTGACATTGATAGGTCAGTGCGGATACCAATACGGCGAGAATATTGTCGAACTTCCTGTTGTGGGCTATGAAGTCGAAACCGCGATTCGATTGAATCGCGAAATTGTCGCGCAGTTGTGAATCGACACGTAAAGTATTTTATTAATAATTACTACCAACGCATGCCGTCCTTTATCAATTCTGTCATTAGCATACACCATTTTGATATCGCTATTATGAAAATATCTTTCGTTTTTTAAAGGAAATTTTATTATTATATTATTATATATTTTATGATATATAATACATAAATATATAGATTTTATTAGCACTACATTAAACAGCGACTACGGTTATCGCAAGTCTCAGCTCCTTATGTGTACAGACTGTGTAATTGTTATCTAAAATTTGCGTTACGTAAAATTTTAATATGAATTTATGTATATTATGTTGTTTAGGACAATCAAGCTATGATTAAACTGCTTTACTTTTCGTTTTAATGAAATCGTAATGAATGAATACAGTTAACATTGTTATGATTTTCAGTGGTTAAATCCATCTGTTAATTTATACTGTATTGTTCTTGACGATAGGAATATTATTATAAATAAATATTTTTACGAGAATATTATAATGCTCGTTCTAGAAATTATGTCGTTACCTTTGGACTGTTAAATTTTTTGAAAATGTACGCCAAGCGTGTGGCCAGTTTCTAGGGAAAATAAAAAATCGCTCCACGGTGCATCGCAGACCGGAGAAAAATGCTACGATATAAATTGCAACAATCTCCGTGCAATTTCAGCGGAGACAAGATTATCGGGTTTCCGTCGTTGCTCGGGGAATTTTAACGTCTTTATAAAAGTCGAGTAGTCGACCCGAGCACTTGGCTTAGGGAAGTGAGGGAATGCCTGACTAGTATGCATTTAAACGGGTGCATTATCCACATATTACCTTTCAGACATTTAGGGTTAGCCCGGTCCCGTTTGGCCATCTTTCAAATATACATTTATAAAATTAGTTGCGACAAAATGAAGGAAGGAAATATATCGCGATAACTTTTTACCCTTATTAATGAAAATTAAAAATATTGATTTTTGTCACGAAATTTTTGAGGGAAGTTAAGAATTTTTTTTTTTATTAACGAAGATGCATCTTTTCGAGGAATCTTTTTCACTTGTTTCCATCTCTTTTGCATAAAATTATGACAGTGGTGAAAGTCATACAAATTATAACAAAGTACTATTATTTTAAAGAATTTCATATTGTACAATGTTAATATACAGTCTAGCACTGTATACGGTTATGTTATTAGAAGAAAGTTTTGGAATTTTTTTCAAAATAATAAATAGAGCGATATATAAATTATTATTATTTATAAGCAATCGCTTCTATAGAACATTAATAACTGCTATACTGTTTAGAACACATGGTATATAAATGTATTCGTATTATTATATGTATGTATACATATGTGTTATACGTAGTGTGCACGTTGTGCTATATTGTAGACTTCTTTGTTTTTCCAATTTATTTTAGCTAATACTCGATACTTTATTAAAAATTAAAAATTCTAAGTGACAGCGCTGACAGCACTCATATACATATGTGTACTTCAATGTTATTTTAAACTGTAAAGATAATTTTTAAAAAATCGGGAATAAAATTAATGTAACTTCTTTATGGGTCCATTTTGAATTGCTAACTTGACTGGACGGTACACGGAGAAGGATAACCAGTGTTGGTAGCCCAGCGTTTTCGCAGATGCTCAATTTATATTTGCGTGACGTTCCCTAATATTCTGTGAGGCTACGATACCGGCGAGTTTCCCTTTTGACGTTATCTTTGGAATTTATTATATTTAATTCATGTCTTCGTCATCCAACTTTCCGTCTCGACAGCATCCATTTTTGAAACGTACCAACTTTTGACTTTCCACAAAATCTCAGTTTCGTTGTACGCGCGTTGCGAGCCCCATGTAAAATTTGTCAACTTTCTCAATTAATATCTCGTTCCGAAGGTCGATAAAGGACCTTGAAATTTGATAGGCACAAAACCTAAAATCTCGGCTAGAAAGTTAAAAATGTTCAGAATTTAATCTAATGCCAAGCCTAGCGCTCCTATATCTTTAAAGCGAAAACTTGGACGGAACGAAGTTTGAGTTTCATGGCATTAATTCCCGTCTAGGGCTTTTCCACTCACTGACGCGTCCTTCTGGCGTCCATCCTTCATTCCATTCGAGAAATGCAGCGGCACTTTCTCCCACTTTTCCAGACTCTCCGTATCCGCCTTTTCCAACGTGAAGCATTTCCTGAATTTTTGAGGCTGGAAATTCTTTGCGGTACTTTTGGCTTTATTACCATGAGCAATAGATATTCATATACTGCAAATTACTTAAGATCAACGTAAAATATACAAGCTTTATGAAAATTTTCGTGCTTTCAAGTTACGTATGGTCTGCTTACCAAACGTTCACGCGAACATTTTCTATGTTTTAGAAAGCTCCTACTTAACTTCACGCATCAATCTCTGTCGTTCGGGTTTTTTTTTTTTATAAAGTTTTATGTAATTAAAAATCATAAAAATTAACATTACAGCGACATTAATCCTGCTATTATTAATTAAATGTACCTTCTTGGCTTTTTAAAACATTTGCCGCCCACGTCGTCGTTCCTTTACATTTTTTTTTTTTTTTTCGCTAAACAGAACATTATGATTATTGTCTGACGGAACAAGCTTTCAATGTCAAATTAATTATTTTAATATACAATTAAATATTATCTGAGAAAATGTGGAAAATATGAGTCTAAGTGGTCGAAATTATTTCATCATATTTTGGTACGTTAATCTGTCTTGCAAATCATTTTGATAATATGAATTTGGTTTGTGTACCTTTTTTCGTGTATTTAATTTTATGTACCTTAAAAGTAAATTTGTCTTTATATTAATTTTATACATCGTTTCAACAGCCATCCTCGACTATCTTGTCGACCAATATCCATAAAATACAGTAAAATAAAACCAATTAGATTATCAATATATTACAGCAGGAAAATCAAGGATCACGAACCTCTGATTTACGTAGATTAGTGATTCTGTGCCAATGAATTCCGAAACATCGACCAGCCCGAATTTTATTAACGTTTTTAACAGGGATTTCATGTCACGCCTAGGCCCTACGAATCGCGTAGTTTCCGCCCAATTAAAATCCAGTAGCAGTAGCAACGAATTTGTATTGTACGAGTTTAATGTCGACACACACCATTATGCTAGTAAAGTTCAGCTCTGGACCATTGACCAGATTATTTTGGACTGATCAGAACAGATCTTGTACAAAATCAATATCAAATAAACCGCACCAAAATCATGACATAAAAAAAGCACCTATAAACTTTCCACGAAATTCTAAATTTTTTTTCAAAAATACATTTCTTACGCAACGCGTAAGAAGTATTTTAACTATTTTGCTATAAATTTTTGTAGCTTCGCATAACTAAAAAAGACACGGTTGATCGATCGTTCCTATCAATAGTAACAGGATTAAGGTTAGTAGATAAATAGTAAAACTGTAGGAAATATTAAATAAAAAATTATTGAAAAGCCTGGATAGGTAATTTCATTTTCAATTTAAAAATTGTATTAGCCTCGACGTTAATAGTGAGTTACTGAAAAGATATGTGTCACGCGGTCGCATTAGGCACAAGAAATAGCGCA
>JARPRH010000714.1:40565-51678 GCA_031763665.1 Calameuta haemorrhoidalis
CTTTCAATGCAATCGGAAGCCTTTGTTCCTGATACTTTTCGCTTGGGGATTTCAACACGTTTCCATTGTTTGATTCTCCTGCCTTCTTTTTTTATAGAAATTGCACCACTGGAAAGTATCCAAAAAGTGGTTAGCTTGAATAGTCTATAGTATATGATCAATGTTTCGATGATCTTTATTGTGGCATTTTAAAGCTTATACATATATGCATTTATGTGATAATTATTTCAATTAGCCTTAACGAGATGCAAGTACGTTGAATCTGTCCAGCTGGAAATATTTTCTCAATTCGTCATTATTATTGACTGATCATCGATACTGTTGATTGAAACGTTATGCGTTAAATGCACATTGTGGTTTCCTGTTATTTTACATGAAACAGTGTGGACTGGGCTTTACTCTTTTAAGGCTTTACTGTTGTATATCATGGAAGGGTACACATTAGTTTGTACGTGTGAGAAAGTTACAGAAATTTCTTTGAATCTATTAATGAGATGAAAATAAAATTTTTAAATAATCCAAAATTTTCAAAGGGAGATAAAAATGTCTGATTTTTTGCAAAACTCAATCGTGTAAAGAATCGCAATACTGTGGCGTCTTGTTTGCCCCTAGAATTTTGACTGCAGACATTTTATGACACGAAAATTGCGCAAATTCGAATTGTCATATGGATTCATATGCCATACGTGTTTGTATTTGAAATTGAGACCATATATTTTTAAAGCGAAGCCTCTTGAAGATATTAGAAGATATACTTTGGAAGCGCTCGATTGTCTTTCGAGTAAGTTAATGAAAAAGACTTTTTGTAGAATTCACAGGGAGTTTGTGTCATTCGTATTCGACAGGATAAGGATGCAGCTTCGTGTATAAATTTGGGATTAACGTGGCCAATGGCGGCCGTTGGCTAAGGGTAGAGTTCTATCAAATAAACTTAACAGCGTAGAACCATTAGTCAACTCCGTTTCCTCTGCTTCCATTGCTTAAAGCTTCCAAAGCTTTCACAGACCTTCCAGGGCCGAAAGCGAGTCTGCATGGGACAACTAGAAAAACGGATATTTTATGCTGTGAAATTGCACGCGTTTCACCTACTCGTGAATTATCTCTGTGGTTAATTAGCCTGAAAGATGACAGGCGGATCGGATATTCCGCTGCTACGAGATATACTAATTTTCACCCATAATGTTTTCCAACGTACACAAGTTTGCAACTAAAATATTATACTGATTAGATGATCATCAAAATTTGAGAATTTCTATGAAGCGTGAATGTTTGTAAATATGCTTAAGTTGCCTAGGGCTATTTTTTGATTATCAAGTTGGTAAATTAACTTTGTTAAAATCAAAATTTTCACGATTCTTTGATTAGAAAAGTATTGTTCTTATTCGGATCACAAACGTTACATTATTCTATTGTGATTCTCGTATTGTATATCTGTCATTGTCAATCTTATTTTTTTTTCTTGCAGGAATGGAGGCTATCATGTCTGAATTCTTCAACGATACGACTACGGCCTTTTACATTATATTAATCGTTTGGATAGCCGATCATTATGATGCGATATGGTGTCATACAGCGGTGACCAAACGCCATTGGCTCAGGTAAGAGTTTATTTTTTGGTTTTTAAAAATTTAATTGCAGATACTAAAAACTAGTTTAGCATTCCCAGGCTGTGATTCAGATAAATTTCACAGACTTTAATCATAGCTGGAACGTAATTTTTTATATTTATTTTCCTAAATTCAAAAAGTTGATGTAACATGTTGTAGGAATTATTTGAGAAATATCATGCACGTACATCTTGTGACAAATTAGTGGATTCTCCTAGCAGAATTTCCCATTGGCAATGATTTTTTGTTAGAGACAATTTTTTGAAAATCAATGCAATTATTGAAAAACCATTTATTATCTTTTGACAAAAGAGCATTGACAATGTAATATTTTGTTATGATTTGTGAATTAGATTTTGTTTCGAAATATCTTTAAAAAATTTCGAAAATATAAATAAAAAATATATGAAGATAGTTATGGCGTTGGCTGTAATGGTAAAAAAAATGAATTACAATATGTTACGTGTTTTAAAAAGAACTCACGCTCAATACTCGAGGGGTCACCTGTTTCGTAGTACTTTTATCATACAGTTTTTTTTTTCTTTATCTCAGTCTCTTGGCTCAAGAATTCGATCGATTATTATTGAAATGGATTGGGGATAAATTCCGGGAGAAAGTCTAGAAGGAAAAAAAAAGAAATTATGAAACAGATCGATCATTAAATACCCGAATGCGAAAGGCTGCGCTTTATGGATTAGGAAAATCATTCGAAAATTCTGAGATTATGAGAGATCGTAGAATCATTCCGAAAAACACCTGAAAATTTTCTATTCGATAACTTGAATCGTTTAGAAGTTATAACTTTTAGAAGTTTAACATGCGCTCTTATGAGAAATAGACAGAAAGAATCCAGTGTGTAAAATATGGATTGCGAAATGTCCATTAAAAATTACAGCACGATCGTCAGACTCGTTTTCGAAAAATTCACGGAAAAATAAATAAAATTAGTATAATCTAGAGTTTTGCGGCCCACTGGCTGCCGAGACGTGGAAGCACTGCGCTACATGCCGCATGGCCCGTTATTTGATTTTCGCTGTCATTAAAAACTCCGTTTACTATTTTGAGGCGGAGAATAATTTGAAAAGCGCACTAAAAAATTATTATTAATGATATTTTTCTTCTGACACTAATATTCCTTCATAATTATATTTATTGCACGTCGAGATTTCGTGCAATTCTGAAACTAAATATCAGGCTAGGCGAAAAATAGCTGTTCAAAGAACCACCGAAATAAAAAGCCAAGTTCACAAAGTCTCTGGCTATCGCAATTTTGAGACTCGGAATACTTTTACTTGGTAAGAATTGCGACTGCTGAAGTCATTTCTAGAAACACAAAGACTCTTGGAGAAGTCTCTGATAACATCATGCCGATAAAGCTTTCATAGCTGGTGACGTATCGATCACACAAAGAAGAATAAAGCCCTCGTTATTCGCGGTCATTTCCTAGCGATTAGGCAAATCAGATATTTATCATAAAGTCTGGACGAGTTGGACGCCCTATTCTTGTCAATCGAAAGAACGAGGTACGTAGGAGGGAAGGGAGCCAGGAAAAAAAAACTTTGAAATAAAAGTCAGAGTAAAGATAAAGATGTAAGTATAGAAAGTTAGTCGATCGATGATACCGGTATTGGGATCGGTCATGGCATCGGTATTGCTACAGACAAAGTGGGGAGACCCGGCTGGAAAAAGGATGATCGGAATAGCGTTTAATTAAAAAGGATTAAGCTGTGGTAAGTCCTTAGTCCTGGGCAGGACCAGCCGTTGCTGGTTTACTCTTTATTCGGAACCCACGTTGGACTAAAACCGATCAAAGTGTCTACCTCGGCGCAAAGTAGCCTTTGTCAGACTCTCGCGAACTGGCTTTACCCACGGAATGAAATCTCCAGCTTGGCTCCTGGACAGTTCATTCGAGAAAATCATGTCGCGTCTTCCGGTTCAGTGCTCTATTCGACTTCATTTTCTTTCTCGCGAGTATTTCTCCTTTTCTCACTTGACAGGAGACTTTGGCGCTTGTCTCACTTCCTCTCACTTTCTCCCATCGCGTCTCGTCTCACTCGTCACTCATGTACTTCACCACGCAGGAAATCATCGGGCCAGCCAAAATAAAATATTTATGCCTTCTGGCCATGAACAGGATTACCACGATAAGAGTCTTCACAGGCAGTGTCTAACTACGCCCTAATTAGACCTTAGCGAGGTATTCATATGAATTTAATACGAGTGGACCTTTAAATCCTTAAGTGGGATCGAGTTAGAAATTAGTTCAGTATTTGCGATAAAAGTATCGGGCTCTTAGTGGGTAACGTTCATATGGAAGCTACTTACAATTTTGGTATCCATCGACGATACTTTTAGAGTGGACTTCTAAGTTAGTTTTACGAATAAATAGAACATTACACATAATAATATTGACCATTATAATCCTTTAACTAAGTAAAATTTTATAAATTCAATTAGTAGCTCAGTGGGTAGTCTGTTAAAATGAATCCTTGAACATTTCACTGATTGTTAAAGTCGTTTGAAAATTTAATGAAGAAATAGTGATTTCGTGACAAAAACCACTTTTAAATCACTGAATGAATTAATTAAAAATCGCATCAAATACTAGTATTGCAATATTTATAAAATATTTTTGTCTATGCACCGATTTAATCAGTAAAATTAAACTGATTTTCACTGGTACACTTAGAACTACGAAGTTCAATGACTATTAATAGATAATCATTAAATTCATTTTCAAAGAGTATCCAGCACATTTGGTAGCAACACCCATGTATTATCTTTGCAGTTAATTTCCTAAATTGCAAACAACCCTTAATTCCTTTGAGCATAAAATAATCCTTGTTTACCTTCTTGAAGCTCGAACAGTCACCGCGCAAGTGGTATGAGAATATATAATCGCTCTGAGGGTGCAGTATGGGCGATCGTAATTCCGTAAATAGTGATCCAAAAGCACCAGTTTTAATGAACAACAGCTTGGGAGCAAGCAAGGTATTTCGAGATGATGATCTCTTTACACTCGATGTAGCTTCGCTAGTTGGATCTGAGGGAGCCTGGCGACGTGGGTGTGGACGATGACGAGGGTGACGAATGTGACGACAATGGAACGGGGCACTAGAGAGATTATGTGACAATTAAACAGATCCAAGGCAGTAATGACTCGTTCGGCTCGAAGTGTTCAAGACACAATGAGACAGAGTCAAGGGGAGAGCAGACGGTATTCCTCTCGGTTCTCCCAGTCATTCCAGTCCTTTCAGTCCTTCCAGTCCACCTAGTCGTCCTTAAAATAAGTTGGATGCAATCCTCCCCAGCATTCTATGATCCTGCGGCTCTTCTGCGTAAGTGTCAACTAATCCAACGAAATCGAGACTGTCACCGACTAGCGAATCCTATCCGTCTATAACCAAACCTTGCGGCGAGACTACTATCACGGGTCATTTGCTTTTAATTAGGAACCTGGCCACCATTTGCACCGTTTCTACAGTTTATATCGATACCCCTTCTCTTCGCCTTTTGCCATCGTCCTTTCACAATGGCCACAGGAATCCTGTCACTGATGACAGACAATTTTGACTTAATTATTGGATAATTTTTATCTTCATTCTGTATATGCAATTTTGAGATTTTATAAAAATTCATCAGCCTATTTTATTATCCTATATTATTCTTTCTTATTCTAACTAGAATGGTTATACAACAAAAGTTCGTTTTTCATCTTCAAATTCCTAAGCTTTAACTTTAAAGCTCTGTATTATTTAATCGTAATACTCAAAAGTTCCTGAATAAAGGTAACATTTTGAAAATGTTGCTATTTTAATTGAAACTTTTACCAGAGGAAAAAATAAATCTGGCTTCTTTTGCATCCTTGGGTAATAATAATAAGTACTGAAGTGTAAGTTAGGGTTTAAAGATCAAGTATCGTTTATTTTTCTTGAAAAGGGTTCGTATCGAAATTCTGTTATGAAGATTATTACAATTGTTTAATTTATTCAAATAATTTGTGTACGCGAAATATCATTCTCTTATTGAATTGCGTTGAATAGTGATTTGCGTAATTGGCGAAGCAAAGAAAAAAAAAAAAGATATCAAATATTTACGTCGCTTTTAAGACGTTTCGAATTTTAATACCTGTGTATAATAATCGGGTTACTCTCTAGATATTACGATCTAATGTACCAGGCATATTTCTTACGTAATACCGTAAGGAAAGCCCATGTTGTGAATGTCGGTGTAAGCATATCAATATTAATAAGCTACGGGTTTTCAACAACGCGACGAGATAAAATCTGACTGTAATGTATCGTCGTGTATAAAATTTAGCTTGCACGTAACCTTCACATTACCTACATTTTTTATTCGGCGTGACGGATTGGTACGCATCATGTCGTTGCGGTATGACGTTCCGACGTAAGCTCGTACTTTATAAGCGAAGTTTGATTTAAAATTCAATCTACGTCTGCCTTATCGATGCGCATTTGCGATCCGTCGCGATTTTTCATACGGAAAGCTTTATTGAAATTTGATTATCATCCTCGATTCGAATACCTTTTATTTATTAAATAGTAGCAGCAACGTTAACTAATTTTAGGGTCTGATTGCGAAGCGGTTGCAATTTTCGCTCTTTGTCTGTATAACATTCCGATAATAGATATGTAATTATTGTAATAATAATAATAATAGTTGTTGTTGTTATTATTATGTCATAATTCGCACAAGATTTAAAAAATTAATGATACCTATCGGAACAATAAACTTGCTATCTGTTCGAGTATTAATAATTAGACTAATTATGCATCTGCTACTTGTATACAATTTGATGAAATAACCGAGGCAAGAGAGTGGATCAGTAATTGAAGCTTTAGAAATCATTTTGCTCGAACCCCCTTATCATTTTTTGGGTCTTTCTAATTTTGCTTACATTTGAAAAAATTCTTATTGATATTTAAGCGTCACATTACCAGATCGAAGCCGCATCGAAAGCTTCTCGAGACTGAAATTGTGTTTGCTCATACTGTCACATTCATGACCTAAAATTATTGACATTAAATGTAACAATGGTTCGTTGTTTTTATTCCTTATGAACACATACAATTTTTGTATTACAAATCGAATCATGTATCTGAATTTTAAAAGCACGTGAATATCTTGTAACGAATTTCCCGTCTCGCCCATCGACATCGACATCGACATACCTGGACTCTACTCACTGTAGCAGAAGAAAGTTTAATAGGGAATAGAAAGAGAGAGCAAATTGCGAATACCGTTCTGTTCTTTTCTGTTATTTTTCTATTGGTTCAAAGTCTTCTCGATGAAAGTAATTCAGGACTATAAGTTAGGTTTAAGTTTTAATTAGTCCCTAGCAATAAATCTGCTTATTATTTTTACGAAATTCTCGGTGTTCCTTTCACTCACCCCTACACACCTCAAAATCTTAAGTCGATACGCATATTTGTGGTTAAGACGTGATACGGTGTAATGTTCTGTCGCTTGAATTAATAAGGGACACGTGATTTTTGAATAATTTATTAACAGAATGATGACTCTAAGTTGCAAATTGCTAAGTATGAACTGATTATTGTAATGTATACATATATTATTATTGCTAAGGACAAACCGACTCAGTTGTAGATTTTATTGATGTGTTATTCGATTGCTGCTTGATAGGTGTGGAGTTCATTTCTTCCGACAGTTGAAATCTGAGATATCTTCAATCTTATGACCTATCTCCTAAGGTCTTGAAAGAAAGTCAAAGACATGGACTAGGTTTCATCCTGCAGTGGTGTAACATAAACAGAGTGAAAAGTCCAATGTCTCTTTCAACCTCGGGTCGAGCTAGGAAACGCATGACTCAGACTCGGCTTTCGCGTCGGAACATCTTTCCTTATTAACCCATTAACGCCCAAGTGAAAATGGAGAAACCTGGAGATTTTGGACCGCGGAGGGGAGGGAGGGGGGACTTGCGGGCTTTTTGTTAAAATATTATAAATTATGATGCGAAAGTTTTTTTTCCGAATCGCCAAAATTCATATTTTGAGAAGGAATTGAAATAAAAATCCTTAATATTAATGGATGCTGCAAGGAGAGAATTTTTCATTAAAAATTACCTTGTAATTCATGGTAATTATGGGACATCATGGTATTTCATAACATATTATCTATACTATATGCATTTAAGAGGATCTTACGTAAATATACTAAAAAGTAAGCATGATATGTCAGCTTTTACTGAAGTGTACGGTAAAAATTTCGAAATTCAAAACTATTTAATATAATTGTGTCGCGGAGTGCACTATTTTTCATACCTCTGAAGTTAACCCCGAAAAAATTGTGACTTCTTAAAATTAAAAGACATTTAGTGTCTTTCGGAAGTAATATCTGGTAATAAATCGATTTTGTGATTTTGTTTTCTTTTGAATATGTTTCTACCATAGAGATCGAATGGATGAGATAACGTCAATGGTCTCTTGCAGTGGTGTGAAAAAATCAATCTCACTTTTCGGTTATATCAATAAGATTTTTTTGTAAAATTAAAAAAAATTTGCATTGAGTTAAGTATATTTTACCTTGGAACGCTGTAAAAATTGAAAATAACAATATTTACCGTGTGCACTGTAAAATTTATTTGTAGCCAATCAAGCTATCGTGTATTAAAAGCAATAAGTAATGAAACGGTAACGATATCCCACGATTACTGGTTTTTACGGTAAATTTTATCGTAAATTTCATAGGAAAAATTAACGAAAAATTCTCTCCGTGTACTTTCAATAGATACTAAAGGCTAAATAAAAATCGACCCGAAACAGAAATAGTCGGAGTCAAAAGCGAATGTTCCATATGTAGATAGATATGCAGATGTACTGGTAGCTCATATGAATTTTTCATATTTCAGAAAATTTCAGCGTATAATTTCGATGCTAGGAATACGAAAGGTTTAGTGTTTCTAAAATAAAAATATTTACCTAGATAACGATGTACCGCTTTATCGTGCTTAGTACTGAAAAATGCTTTTTAACACATTAATTCAACACAGATAGTGTTAAATTCTACGTGTGTACGCTGGTCTGTTATTTCTTATATAAATAGCAGATGTATAGTGAGGCTGTACTCAACTAAACAGTAAGCTTATTGCTTATGAAATCTTAAGACGAGTATATCCACATACTAATCTGTATAAGCCGATGAGAAACACAATACTTTTCGAGAAGATATACGCGCCTGTAATCTTACTGCTTGGATTTTCTAGTCGAAGATGGGGAAGATATGGCAAAGTTTTAAAAATGAAATTGAAAGATATATTTGAAGGATGTTCATACCACTATTTGAGGATTCCATTGTGAAAAATGCGAATGGAAACGGCCGAAGGCGTAGATAACGGAAAGTTTATCGATTGATTTTTCCTAGTATATTCTACGCTCTGTTTTAAAGTTACCTGTCTTATATATTGGGTGTGATAGAAAATAGTGAAAAACTATTGCGCAAGACACGAATTTTTTTTACACTCTCTCTTCGGTGACAATCTTCATTTTTTACGATTTTTTGTACATGATTGCATGAGATAGTCTTATGCAAGAGTTATTGCAAAAAAGAGTTACAGACTACGAATACCCTACTGGGCCTACCTTGACCGGAATACTAGGGTCAAAGAAGGCAAACTTATGCGATTCCTACGCGTGACCTTGACGATACAGGATCTAAGGAACCGATATTTCATTTTGTGGGGCGCCAAGGTCTTCCGGAACTACTACGAGGATTTTATGAATCCAAATCGACTTTTTGACTAATCCAACTTGCTGAGCTGACGGGGATCTTCAAGTTAAGAACCAAGTAACAAAAGGTTTCGTTCGACCAACAATCAGTTAACACATTTGTTTATTACGAATTTGAACAGCGTTTTTAAAATACGAACTACAAAGGAATTGAATCGAACAATTATTGTGGGTAAAGCGATCCCCAACCACTGCACCTTGCAAAGGACCTTGTTTTTCTAAACGAAAGTTTCAGTAAACTCCATCGCCCGATTTCTACGTCGAATAAACGCGGTAGACATTGAAAAACAATTATGAAAATTTTGCAATAAAATAAATCTTGGAACTTGGACAAGTGAGACGATTCTTACAAAAATAAATCACGAAATTAAAATAACGAACAAACTACCCCTGGAGGTCAGCAGAATCTCACATCGGATCTCGATCGCCAATCGAACATGAAGAATACTTTCTCCAGTGCACAAGCACTAACACATAAAAACGAAAATCGTTCTCAAGACAGTTTTTTTTCTTAGAACATAAATGAACGCTTACCAAATCCTGTCGAAAGAGATTGAGATTCGAGGATTCAGCCCTTCCAAGACAAACGCATTTCCTTTAGGACCCGAAACCTTCTCAGCAACCCTCAGGAGATTTTTAGCGTATTTTCAGTACGCCTCGGTGTCTCTTACGTAATAGTTCCTTTTACACTAACCAGATGGCACCACCTCTAATCTACTTTCTGATCTTGACGAAAAGTACAATCGATCTCGATAACAACGGGTTGTTCCAACTTTGTCAACCGTCCAGATAAAAGTCACGGGCAATTTACATGCGTCACTCATCAAGTCTTTGTACTTGAGCTTTTCCCTTCGCTAATGACGTGCGACTGACCCTGTAGAATAATATTTATATCCTATCACAAAAATTCGAATTAAAGACTGTTCTTACTTTGCTAAGTAAATCGATGATAATATTCATTTGCCTTTTCGTGATTATTTAATATGGGCGACCCACCTCGTATTGCTCCCCAGTCCTTGAAATACGTGGATCCTTCCTGGACGCGTTTCCTCTACTCCCAAGATACGAACGACTCCGTTCCGCTGGAGTCACTGAAGGGTGATATTCGCCATGTCACAAGATATATGTATATTCCTGCACCCTTCTAAACGTCTGTATTCAAAATTTTGGACGACCCCGTGAACTGATCGAGTTGAAATTTACACAAAAGGTTTATATCATGTAGCGTCACACATCAGATGCCCAAGATTTCTGATTCCAAAGTTTCGCCCTTAAGAAATTATTTTTTTTTGCGAAATTATAATAAGATGGGACTTCGTGCTTCATAAAATTGCATTGGAATCAAAATCAGTTTTTATAGAAATTTTTGTATCTCCCATTTGTCTATGTTTAATATTTTATTAATACAAAGTATGAAACTATTGTACACATTTTACGAATATTGCGGAAATCGCTGTAACATGTATCTAATAGAAGATTAAGATCTGCCTGTATGTATAAAATCAATAAAAAAAAAAAAAAAAGTAAGTTTTCTTTTACCGGCAATCTGATAATAGTGATATCATATCTGTTTGGATCCAAATAAAAAGAGTTGTGTACATTGATTCCACTGATTGTTGCCGGTTACATTGAATGTAATGTAAAGTAATATTTCTTAAAACGTTGTTTCCTTTGTAATATAAGAATGAGATTGAGTTTAAATAGAAAGCATGACTGTAGGTTGTATTAAGTATCCAGCCG
>JARPRH010000714.1:90839-102225 GCA_031763665.1 Calameuta haemorrhoidalis
CCTGATCCGCAAATATTGACGAGCTCGTAACAGCTCCTCGTAAAAATCACTTGATTATAACCCCTCCCTCACCACCTGAAGGATAGAGGATTCTTAGAGGATTCTCCCCCGATTACTATACCAGAGACTATCTTCCTATCTGTTTCTCTCTCCTTCTCTCTTTTTTTTTCTTTCCTCTCATTAAGACCTACAATGCAACTCATTTACCTGCAAAGTTGTGTATTGTCTTAAATGAATTTCAATTGCGATCATTTGAATGATCCTCGACCAATTCTTCTGGATTGATGAGCTAGAATTGACGTTTTAGACAATTTTTACAATTTAATGCGAAAATGCTTAAGGAAAATCGAATAATTTTATTAGGATACTATGACAGATATTATATCAATAATTAAACTATTGATTGCGTAAAATACATCTGTTTATTAGGAATCGAAACGCACATTCTCTGCTTATCGTTAAATTATAATTCTGCCGATAAACAATATATTTTCGTCTTGTGTTCATTGTTGACCATTAGCAGAATCAATACGGTTAACCTTTTCATTTATCTTCGTCGCTTCGTGCGATAGAGTCTAGAACTATCTCGGATTCCATAATTCACAGTTTGCCGCGCGGCGCGCCACCATCGAAATGTCCCGTTCTGTGAAATTAATATAATTTATTGGTCATTTTATGAGAGGACGCTATTTTTATTGGAAACGAACGAAAGAACACGAAGCACGAGTGATAGTTTGTTCCGCCGTAAAAAAAAAGGGTGCAAGATAGAAAGACAGAACGATAGCTCTGCTATATGGACGGATAAAGGTTTCCTCGTTCGGATAATCATAATGATACTTTCCGACGGGAACTTTATATCCTCTCCTAAGCACTCGGCCAATTGCTCTCCAAGCTCTTCACGCTTCTATTTTTACAATTTTCATGACAAATGCTAAGTATTATTTGTCACAAATATTTCGGAACGTTCTTTCGTTCACGTAGCAAAATCTGCATACAAGGTTTATCTGCTTGGCAAAGCAGACACTTAATGAATTACATCCATGTTCCAGTTATACGTGAAATACTGTATATCTGTTATATCTGTAGAATTGTTTGTGAATAAATGCCTAAGAAGACGCATTAAGATAGAGTGAAATAAATACACGTCTTGCGAAGGCCAATGAAATATCAAATGGCCTATTCAACGTTTGTACTGACATCGGCTGTCCACTCGAGGCTATTGTTCGACTATCATTCTGGCGAGGGAAGGATACTTTTCGTAGGTGTCCTAATGACAATACATAGGACGCCTGTTGGTTAGACGACGTGAGCGGAGATAATAGAGTATGTAATCGGAGATTTTCTGATCGAGAATGATGCCTCCATTATTGTGACAATGAACAAAATGGCAAACGGGATCTTTCGAAACAGCCACTTTCTCAGTATATTTTTTGCTCCTTTTGTTAAAATATTTAAGCTTTTTTTTTTAACATAGGTATACCTTTGCCGTCCACGCGAGTACCACTTATACTTTAACGTCTTGTTGACTTGATCGTGCAACCTTGTCGTTCCAGCGGTGTGTGCTGTTGTTACTCTGCCCTATGTACGCAACTAACTGTTTGCCTTGTGTTACGAGGTTCGCTGTCACAAAATTACTTGCCAGGAAGCGCAGTCGCGCCCGCGGCGCATGATACGAATTTAACCATCTGACCCTCATCATTTTATATCGCATCTCTGAATCCCATGTGGGAGTCGTGTTGTACATTAACTTTTTTCACATATAAATTTTGGTGCAATTATTGTTCTCGAGCCTAGTAACTGGTAAAAAAATGTCTCCACGTTATAATTACGACCGTTTGAAATTGGCCTGGAGTCATTTTGCAATACAGTTCAAGGGGGTATTAATTAGGGAGATTTATAATATATGTTTGTAAATAACGAAGATCATTCAATGGTTGATCTTGTTTTTGTTTCAGATTCTTCTATCTTTATCACTTTTCATTCTATGCTTATCACTACCGCTTTAATGGACAGTACAGCAGTTTGGCGCTAATTACGTCATGGCTTTTTATTCAGGTGAGAATTTTTTCTTTACTAACAAGAAACGAGCGGAAAGTGCAAAAGGTATTACTTGACGTAATAATATCGTCGATTTTAATCAAATTAAATTTTACCTTAATGTAATTACGTAAAAGTACTCAGTGGTACTCGGATACAGATGGTGTCTGCTCATTGATATAATTTACCCATGAGTAAAACTTGAGGTCTCGACGACTTTTGTACATTGAAAGTCATATGACGATCCCTTCTACTAAATATTTTCTATTCGCACATGAAATACAGATGCAGCAAATTTTCTGTTGTTGTTATCGTTAATGAGGTCAATTCTAAATCGATTATCGAATTTTTCATATAAACGGGACAAGAAATATTTCATGAAAAGTACGAACGACTTATTACTTGCTTATAAAACGATGCGACGTAAAGTCTCTATAAATTGAGTTATATCTGACGAAGGAGCTGTCAAGTACCTTGTTGCGTTTACGTAATCTACGCTTAAGTACAGCTGTCCCGCACGTGGCCTTTCTATTAAATATGGAATTGCTGAATATTGGTTAAAGTATTACCCTTTATTCATTTCAATGTCGCTTGAGCGCCGAATCGTTGGGGTGAACTCTCCTAAATTTTGTATGCTGTTGACGTTGATCAAACTATAGTAACGCAAAATGATTTTTTATTTGCACGCATGTATTTCGATTTGAGTATTGCAATGCCATTTAAATAATTTCACTGATTTTCATTTAATGTATATAGATATACACAGTACATAAACGTACTGTGTATAAATATTATTGAATTATATCTACGTATTAGGAGTAACGTGATTTACGTGTTACGGCTGATTCATAAAATATAAATAATTTAATTTGAATTTAGTAAGCTTGTTTTTTGCTTTGCTAACGTATAAGATCGTCGGGGAAGATGAAAAGGATGAGTTTAATATTATTTAGGTACATAAAGCGATCGGTCCCAGTACTTCATTTTGTACGTATCAAAGTAAAGGCTTATTGAATTTTATATTATTAAGGATAAATGATATTGTGTTAGAGTGATGAAATTTTTCAGTTATAGGTATTCGTACGAATCTATGGATTCGGTTTAATTATTAAGTAAAAAGATTTCTCATTCGTTTAAATTTATTATCAAGAAAAATCGGTTATCGTTTAATTTAGTTTGTCATTTAAATCACTTCCGGCGTGGACCGTCTCATCGACATGACCTGATTTGCGTTAAACCGACAATTATTTCTCGTAACGCATTTACCAGCGAAATTTACGTTACGGGATGATTTGATGCTTCGGGCTGTCGGCCGGGGTTTCCATTCTCGGGTCGAAGTTCGATCGATTAACGTCGAAACATCGTTATTGACGTCGACATTAAAAATTTCATTTTACTATTCGTCCCGACAGGTTAATGTCACGTTTTGATTCGTCTATTTTTCGAGCTTTATTATAACCGACTCCACTTTTCATGAAAATCCTTGACGATATAATTTGCTACGCGTCACCAACACGCATGCAGGTATTTGTATTTCAATTTTCAATATGCTTTCTTATCATTCTCACTGGTCGTATCTAGACCCCAGGTCGAGGCTCGTGCCAAGTACAGGCGACCCGGTAGATAAGCTCGACGACCAAGAGTACACTTACCCCAAGCATCTGTCATACATGCGTTTCAAGTTAAGTATCTCATAAATGGCTGAATATAAGAAAAAGTTATTGATACGATCATTATAGAATTTAGATAGTTCAATTGTCACTAAGATTAATACATTTATACGAATTTCGTAGTCGTCGCTAAGAATCAAAAATAATAATTTTATTTTTCTATAATGTACTTTTATAAGGTAGTCAATTTCATAACAATAATTCGCGGCTCCGAGTATATTTTCAAAGAGTAGCAATGGAACGTTAACTTTTTTTTTCCGTTTTGATAAATTTTTATTTTTCACCAGAGTCAAGGTCCATCTTTAATTCTCTGAATCTAAAGTCAAAATTATCACCCTGTATATGTGTACTCTAAACACACTCGTTAAGGATGCATTGTAATAGGTATCATCCCGTCAGAGAGGACTCTTGAATATTTGTGGTATTTTAGACGAAAAGGATAATACAATACTGTTACAAGATATTAGGAATATTATGTCAGACTGTAGAGGGTATTTCGATACGAGATAGAAGTTTGGTTTGTTGAATCCGAAAGATACATTGGGTTACACTCTGGTCTGTAGCCCACCGACAGAACTCTGTTTCGGTAGATAATAATCAGGTTTGGTAGGAGCACGGAGCAACAATAGGCCTCAGTCCAGACAAGCGAGCACCGTGTAAGCGGAACAATGCCGTAAATTTGTTAGCAGTCGGCATGTGACTACTTGTAAATATGTTTCGACCAGACTTTGCCGTCGGTACAAATTAAATCGTGGGCCGAAAGGACATACGAGATAGGACGGAAGAGGCATGAATACTTTACATTTGTTTGAACCGATACGAGATTTTGTCTCTTAACGAAAAAAAAATATTGTACGCATAAGGCACAAAAGAATTGGCATAATTCAGTCCTGTCACATTTGAAGTTATTGTATTAAAATTAAAAAAATATATATATGATCAGATACTGGGTCGTCACATAGAAAAATTCTAGCGAATGATTTTTATGATCTACCAAAAAAATGTATGCGCTGCATTCACGTTTCCTAAGGTATAATCGGCGGGGAATTTGCCGAGCATAATCAAGGGTCGGTGTGAAATCGTGGAAAAGTTTAGCATGTTGCGGCGACGGGGTCTTCGCAGGAAACTTTTATTGCATTACAATTGGTTAATACTCGTGACAGAAACAAGGACCGCGCGAGGGTGGGACTCGTCGAGATCGTGAGGGCAGGAAGCACTGGCTGTCGGTGTGACTGGCGGGGCTGAGGTGGTGAGGATCGCGGGGGAGGAGCAGATTGAGAGGAGCCGCACACAATGCTAGTGGCGATGCTAGTGAGGGTGTCGGCGGATGGTGGCAATGTGGCTGTGGCTGCTGAGTAAGGGATGATGAGGGATGGATGGTTGATTGCAAGTTTGTCGGGTTTGTGCGTCGATCGGTAACGCCGCAAGCAGATCCAGCAGCCCGTGTATCACTAGCGCTTGCTTGTTCCTGCGGCTCATGTGTAGATCGCGAGCAGCAAATTTATATGGAAATCCGCCAAATTTGTTCCATCCTGCGCGCTCTTTCTCCCTCGACTGCGCGCATCCCTCGAGCTTTGCCTCTCGCTAACGCAATATTGGCTGCCCTGCCTTTTTCGAGCTATAACAACAACTTTATCATCCTTAACCGACGTTCTCCCACATATTTTATGGGCGCTTAATCGGAGGGCTTCTGTAGTCAAGATCATCGGTCCCTTTTGATGTCGCGTCTTTTCTCACCGTCCGACTCAATTTTGCGTTTCAGAATTTCAGGCGTTTTCGAGGATCGATAGACACGTGGTTATGTTCTTGGGACGTTGTTTTTTTTTGTGAAAAAATGTTTTAATGGGATTTTCTTCTTTGTTCTGGTTTTTTTTAGCATTCTATGCTGTATTTCTTCCATCACTACGAGTTGCCGGTGATTCTACAGCAGGCTCAGTTGCAACAACTTTTATTTCGAAATCATACGCAACCGGCTCAGCCACCGACGCCCAGTACTGCCCCGACGACGCCCGGACCTTCACCAGCTTCCACACCGACGCCGACGCCTACTCCAAGTCCCTCGACGCCTACCACCGAACAGACCCAGCAGAATTATGTTTCGGAATTGTCTCAGCTCGATCCGGATCCTGATAACCCTGCTGAGCGTGTCGACGGAATATCTTCTTCAGCTTCTGCGTCGGTCACAGGGACAGCAGTGACGGCGGAGGCGGCAGCGACGACGGTGCCTTCTGCACAAGGTCAGTTATTTTTAGCATCGTTTGTGAGGGTGAATATTCCTTTGATTTACCGGACAGATAGGTATAACTTTTTTTTTTCTTTTTTTCTTTCAAATGATCCGACCCTCATCATCTTTTGATATTTCCCTTATCTTAAGGCAGAATCCTATGTGATTGGTTTATATCGTTCATGAAACGAGAATAATTGTATCTCAAAATATAAACCGAATCATTGAATAACAATTTTTTAATATTCGTCTCAGTGATATTATCATGCATACAATTATTTGAGTAAAATATTAAAGTAGAATCATGGTCAGCAAAACCGCAACTTTTAATGACAAATTATTGTTGTACTAAGAAATATTATTGTTCTGCCATATCTGAAAAATATGTAAATATTATTATAAAATTGTCTTTTACCTTTATGTGATGTCTTTTTTCGAAAGCGGTTATCTTGAATAATCGAAGAAATTATTTCTATTCGATGAATTAAGAACAATTAGAAGGAATATTAGTAAGTGGTACTACTATTTCTGTCATGGATTAATCGCGACCTAACTATTTGCAACAACACTAAATGTAATAAAAAAATAACATACTTCAAACACCATATGTTTATATAAATTAAAACAAATAATTTCTTACAAGTTGTCAATAACTTTCATCTAACCATAATATTACTGTATGCTTAGCAATGAAGAGACAGAAGAGTGAAGAGGAGGCCTCATCGTCGAGTAAGGTCGACACAGCATCAGTAAGTGCCTCGAGCATCGAGATGGACCCAAAGGTCCAAGGGGAACAATCCTCGTCAGAAGAGTTTGAAGTGATCGAATGCTCGCACACGTCTAGAAAGGAAAGAACCGCCGAGGACTTAAGCGAGGACGCCTAGTTGAAAAGGAGCAAAGGGAGAGGAACGATGAGATGGTAGAAAGAGTGAGAGAGGAAGTGCGAGAGTGAGGAAGTGTCGAAGAAAGAAGCAGGAAGGAATATCGTGAGAGAAGTTGGTTCGTGCCGAAGTCGATCGCGGGCGTTCTTAAATGCGACCGAGTCATCCCCCAATATTAATGAAAGCACTTACCCGAAGAGTTACTGATTCGAAATATCTTTCGATAATTGGAAATGTGCACACGTGAATTTCTATTGCGTCTATTCGAGAATAAGTTTCACAAAATGCGGATCCTACGATAGGGAGAATCAAGGAAGATAGCCAGAGTAAATTCAGAATTAAGAATTTGTTCTGTATGGTTTCTTTAATATCTTCATGGACGACTTGTAAGTGGCTAAAAGGAAGCTTCGAGGCTTTAAGAACACAGATAAGGAGAATTGCGTGGTGATTTTTTAATGTAGTTTTCTTTGGAATGGTTTGAATTGCACGCGACTCCTGCCCGACTTTCTATGTTGATGATAATCGACAATGATAATGTGTATATCCTAAGTATACGCAATATGGAGCTGTATTATAGAATTTTCATTTTTTTTTATACATTTGTCTATACTGCTTCGAAATCTGTGTAATTGTGCGCTATGACGGCAAAAACATGTCGAAGCTTTCAATCAATTCGATGACTATGCAAGTTCCGTAGAAATTCTTCAGAGTTTCCTGTCGAAAGTTTTTAACGTCATAAACGAAAAAGCCAGTTGTATCCTTTCAAGATAAGGATACAGTAAGCCTTGTATAATTAGTAAATCCCTATCTCATGATTATGAGGAGGAAGACATTAGTTATCACTAATAAGTAATAACAATTCAGAACATGTATAAAGATTTATCTATAAGGTCTATAGTACCATTGTATCTAATAGATCAAATCGATTAATTCGGACACCGGCGTATTGGTTCTCAATTATTTTGCATCTAACGTGAATCAGCATCGTTGCCGTGATTCGTGTTCTCGATACAATCTAAGCGATTGTTAACTTTTGAGAAAATAGCGAAAAACAAGCGTGTCAAAAAAAAAAGGATTTAAGATTAATAAAGACAAAGAGCCAAGGACATTGGGCAGAACGATTCTTCCGTCATAGTGTACAGCAGCAGCTCCTTTCCTTGTCAGGATTTTCTAATGACGCTGAGATAACGATAAAAGAGAATCGATTAGTCAAGTGATTTAGTAATGAGCGCGAAGACAAAATTTACTATATACAGTAGTAGTTAAAGCTATTAAGAAGTGACAACAAGGTACTTATTGTATTTATGCATATTTATTGTTTAATGTTGATAGTTGTTTGTCACAAGTGGGGCGGAAAAGTTTAATACGGAGAAATGGGTGGGAGTGCGTGCGATTGTGTGCTTGAGTACATGTGTGGCTGTATATGCGTGCGTGTGTATAATAACGAGAGGTATAAAAGAACAAAATAATAGAACGCTCATCTTTTTTGTTTTATCGTTCCGAAGCAACACATAGGTGTCCGCTTTTGTAAAATAATTGCCCGACTTATTTATATTTCTCAAAGTCTCTTCGGTTGTACATAATATTACTATACTATACAATAAAAGCAAAGCTCTTACTATAAGTTTTCCTAAACCTTTTCATTGTTCATACTTTATTAGCTATATTTGGATTCGGATGAATTTCAAATGTGGATCTTTGCCAAACAATTTGAATGGTAAGAATTCTATACCTAATTTTTCTTTGCAAGTACTCATACAATATCATGCTTTTACTTGCATTTAATTATATTCATGTTTCCTTTATCTATGTTATAGAAATATTTAAATAGTAAAACAATTTGAATTCTGTGATGATTTTTGTGCCTGCTTTTAATTGTACATTTACCCAAGAACTATACTTACGATTACATAGTTATGCAGTTACAGGCTATTTCAGTTGAAACTACATATCATGCTGTTTTTTTTAATAGCTTTTTCTTTCAGGTCATATTATGTTATCTGCATCGCAAAAACAATTCGGCATCGATTCGATCATAAATTTTGTAGCTGCACATTTAACGTATACAAGGTCCAATAAAATCAGTAACGTAAGTACTAAAAAATATTTGTAATCAATCCTTATCTGTTCACGATACAATAGGATTTTTTATCTCCGGACTCTACTTTAATTGATTGTTTGCGATTGGATCAAATTTACAAGCAGGAATCCCTTCAGGCGAGTCTCGTAGCAATTCAAAATATTCCTCGTGGGATTCCTGTCACTAGATTTAAGTATACAGCAAGGGATCCATAGTATAATGGTGAATTTGTGTTAGAGCATTTCCCAAGTACGTCGAGGGTTCAAACAGGAATTCATAGAGAATGTGCAATCGAGTGCAGGCTAAAATAAATCAATCGAAAGCTTAGAAACTGTACAATTCCTGGGACACGTGGACGATCCTACGGTGAATTGCAATCGTGTAAAAAAAAGAACACGTCGTGACGCATTGGTAAGTTGGTATTAGGTGACCTGTAGAAGCGAAGGAAGGAAATTCCCCAAGAATTGAAATTGATCGTTCTTCACCGTGGGACGAAGTGAGTGGCGGATGCTGAACTTTTCGAATGGCGCGACTGCTGTTCCAAAATAGACTAGCTCGCAGACAAGCACACAGGGACGCCTTCGAGAATCAAACAGGTGGCGTAAGTGTACAGTACCGGAAAAACGTTTCACCTTGTGGCACCTAAAGACACACAGGACATTACTACAAATGTAACGATCTATTTTCATTACGGTATAATTACGAGTGAATCCTGATAGTAAGTCGATCTCAACCAACCCACCCCTCGTCGAACCCTTGAATCGTCTCCAATCTATCTGTCTCTTCCACCTCTCCTCTTTGCCATTTTAACCTGGAAACGAAAGCCTTTCTGTATCTGCTAGGGTGATCGTCGGACCTTGTGCCCTTTGGAGGTATATGAGGATGGCTAAGGATATATAAGGGTGGATAAAGCTAAGAACATTTCTGAGCCATCGATTTATATGCTACTATTTTTACTTATATATCTGATACTCAAATTTTATCTTGTAAGATGAATCTTTTTTTTTTTTTCTTATTTACGTAAAATCTCATAGACATTGTAAACGTGTCTTATGCAATTTCACTCACTCTCTCAACTCACGGTCCAAGTCTCGCTCTCGTCTTTCTTCCTACTGTCATCTCTCGTTCCTCTCGCTCTCGCATCCTACGTTTATCCCCATTGGTTCCGTATCTGTCTATTTATAACACGAATCCTCGTTCGTTCGATCAACAATGACACGCAGTCGCGTTTGTTCTTTCTTTCATTCTTTCTCTTGCTCGATCTTTTCTTTCTAATATTCACTCCTATTCCTTCTCACTACATCTTCGCGTCTATCGCTAATCGTGTCGCCTGACAGTGGTTGTCAACCGCCGCAATCGCCAGTGCTCTCACCAACGGTGCTCATATGAGTTCGCGATTATTTCTTTAACGAGTCTTTCACCTTAGTAAGATTTATGATGCTCGTTACATACGATTGCGATTTTATTCTTTAATAAGCTAGAACGCTTAAGATTGCATGAATACGGTTAACAAGTCGTTTTACTTAATCAGAATGCAATGAATCTGGATGTCATTTTAAACTGTCGGACTCAGGTTTAATTAACAATTAATTGCCTCGTATTTAATCGTACAGCGTTATATTAAGTATGCTAGTATTTTCAAGGTAAGGCCTTTACAATATGAATTGGTTTACACGAATTGGCCAGCTTTCATCGCAACGCAATATTTCCGTACAGGATCGTACTGACCACAGTACACAATTTTCCTGTTCTGTATTCTCATGTATCGATGAATTACGGATTTGTTTTACAACATAAAAAAATTTGTAACGTCAAAGTACGCTGTCATCGTAAAATAATTAATTTGGCGCACATGTTTTTTTTTAATTAGAAGTGCTGAATATTTACAAGCGTTACAGTGTCGACTAAATTTCGGACATGAATTTCCTTGTAAATTTCAACCCGATTGGTACACCGGTTCGTTCGGAATCTATGATGCAAACAGATGTACACGCGTGTGTAAAAACTACATGTACTGACATACGTATGTGGATTTTGCCACGATGACTGCACAGGGTTATTCCAATAAAATCGATTAATCGTCGAGGTTCGATCCAACCGATATAATACATTATAAATAATATCTCTAATTTGTTTAAATGAATTAACATACAATTGTTTGATATTGAATTATTAACAAGATAAAGATATCATTGAATTTGTCAGTAGGTTTCTTTTTAAAAAATTGTTGACAAAAATATATTGATAACGTATATATATATACATATACAGTCTATACCTGCCTAGCAAGTGATATAGCCGAAAGCACTTTCAAAGCGTATTCGTATATGCACGATGATCTAACATCGAAAGAAATCAATTTTCTTCCTTTGCAACAATTTTCCTATCGAAATAGAGGGATAAGGTAGATTTCAGAGTTATACTTTTTCCAGGAAATGTGCAGCGGATGTATCGGGATTTGAAAGGGTGCACTGAACAATACAATGTATTTCGG
>JARPRH010000714.1:117690-131465 GCA_031763665.1 Calameuta haemorrhoidalis
ATATCTTTCGATATGCCAGTCAAGCCATTTTCATGTGGTCCTTTTCGACGTTGACGTGAATCATCTGCAAGTGGGTGTTAACCAGTCAACCAGTATGCTTAGAGTTTACAGTGACAGTCGATTGAGAATTTCAACATTTATGGGATTTTATATTATTTCACATATTTTCGTGTTTCGCATCTTATTTCGCTCGAATGACTATGGCGTTAGCTCTGAAACGATAACTCGAGTCGAACCGTTTTAGGGATGTTTTTACATCACGGCTGACGAGTTAAATTTTTTGAAAGAAAGTGTGGATGTACTGATTTTCATATTTTTTTCAGTTTTCATATTTTCTAATAATGCCATGGATGAAGGGATGAATTGAAAAGCGCAATTAACGCTAATAGTTAACCAAATGATTCGTTAGCTATATTTCAAACTTTCCATATTTCCGTATTCAAAATCGTGTCATTAATGAAAATTATTGTTAAATAATCCGAATTATGGATACTTTATATATATGATATTTCCTCTGACAATGCCCCTTTCAGAACACTGATAATTATTCGCGATATAAAACAGGAATAAAAATAATTAGTTAATAAAACAATGTCCTCTGAATATGCTTTCTAGCAAATAAGAATAACTTTCTCTATTAAAAAGCATTAAATAATATATATACAATATGTATAATTTAATATATATTAAAGACGCACTATAATAGTACACGTTATACTGTCATTGTGGGCGATGCAAATAAATTCTACAGAAACCAGAAATCTTATCACAAAGTACATGTCTCGTAACCTCGTACGCTCAATATTCCATGGACCAAAGATAGATACTCGTATCTTAACAATTTGCGTTGTACGATCATGAAACCATTTATTTGGCCAATGACGATTTGACAGAGACAGAAGAGACGCTATTTGTAAATCCGATATTTGGCTGCCGGGAGAATTTCCTAACGGAAACTTCGTGAGATGGTAACGGAGCAGCGGAAGATGCTGCAGCGCCACGGTACATCTACGCCTTGTCGACCGACGAGTACCAGTATTCAAGAGCACATAGGTACCATCAAGGATCGTGGTTTGGATGCAGCACGGCACACATAATCATATTGGCATTCTATTAGGAGGCGTCTTCTGCCTGGCAGCCCTAGCTACCTCTTCGGTCTAACCTCCCACCTACAGCCATTCCACACCCTATCCTACTTTTCCTCTTCCTCCTCTTCTTCCTCATCGTCCACCCTCTGTCCCTGCTGCACGTCAATCGATAGAACAACGTGATTATAATATCTTGCTCATCCGTCAAAATACACCCGTGTAAAAATTTCATTGTGTGACGTTCCTTCTCGTCTCACCCTTCCCTATTTGCTTTTTCTTATTCTCCCTTATGCTCTGCCATCCCTTTACCAACTTGAACCATTCGCCACACCTCTTAGCTACACTTTAATTCTTTTTTTTTCTGTTTGTTCATCACGCGCTCGATTTAACCAAGAACTAATCGCCAAACTCTTTGCTTAAGAGGACTTTAATGCCTTTCCGATAGCCACTACAATCTACGCTCACCGATTTTCGTCTTGGAACATTCCATGGGTGGAACGAAAAATATTCTCATGCTTAGAATATTTTATGATATTGAATTAGGGGGGGGGGGGGGGAGGGGTTAAAAATTTGACATGTCAATTGAGTATGTTACACGTGTTCAAATTGCCAATGACAGCTTCTTTATTATTATTTATCAATTAAAATTACTTTCACTGAACACATATTTTATTGTATTTTTTTTTAAATGTATAATGGTTATGGTACGAAAGGAAGTTGTTTACTGCGAAGTGGATTCGTATTAATAGTCAGAAGTAGCTTGTACGGTTTCTTTATTTGATTAGTGAGAAATGAAGCATTTTGAAGATTTATTTAAAAATGGGAGATATAAAAAGTGGTGCTGTCAGTGGACTCCGAATTAACTTCCTGTTCGAAATTTGATACGTTTTCCTACGTCATAACTCACAGCAAATATGAGTTCGAGTCGAAAGTTAATGAGAAGCATTTAGAAATAATGACAGCATGAGCATGTATGCCCATCACCCCCTCTAATAGATCAAAAGTGGAGTAGTGTTTACGTATGGTAAAGGTCGAGCGATGGTAGATCATCCCTTTATAATTCTCCATCAACATTAATTCCTCTTCTCTTCTCTTCATACGAGAGCGTACACACTTAGACTGAATTAATGTTTTCCCAACGCTGCAACTGAAACTGCGTGTTTACTTTATCGTTGCGGCTGAATTGTGCAGCCTCTTGGAATATTTGAAGAGTTTGGCTGCTATTCGTCGAATTTACAGAACTCCAATTTTTTTTACACGTTCCAATTCCGTTACTTGAAAAATCAGCTATATTCGGCTGACTACCGGACGACTTCGTTTGAGATTTCATCCGAATGCAGAGTAAATTTCGTACTTTTATCGAAATGAAATCCTGGTACATTTCCGTAGGCAAAGAAATATAAATTTTACCTGTGATGAAATTTGTACATTCGTTCCTCAACTTCCGTCATTTTTTATATGTATAGCAACGGGATTATTGTTCGATGAATATGGAGTGTAAAGGACAATAAAATAAGGCATATGCATATCGAGGACCGATAATTTAACGTTATTAAACATTTTTTTTATTTGATTGAATAAGATCGAGTTTTCAACTTTGCAATAGTTTTGTTTTTTATCTTTGTATATATTTTCACCATGTTATTGTTGCAAAAACGAATTATTCTCGCGTATCCATTTCAGAACTGAAAACGCTGGACGATTGCAAATATTACTGTTTGATTTTAAATTTGGAATTGAATTTTTCCTACAAATTTTTATTCGATTGGTTCAGTAAATTTTGAATACTGATATTCGCGACTATACTATATGTAGAAACATACAATCATACACATTGCATAGGACTCTCAGAGAATTCATGCGATCAGTCCTAAAAATTAGAAAGAATGTCACTCACCTCGATTTTATTTGAACGCTTCTTCTTTCATCACGCATATTTATTTCTGTTGTTCTTTAATGCGAAATCTTTTTTGTAGAAAGACAAGGCCTCAGATGTTTGTTTCTCGTTATTCACTGAATAATAAAAAATTGATATACTTGCGAACAATAATAGCTTTTCCATATTTTTATTTTTGTTTGTACTTTCTCATTTCTTATTTTTCTTCACAAGCATTTTATAATGTCATAGCAAATGGTATATTAATTAGAAAATTATAAATCGCACGTGATAAACAACATATTCTAAATGCACATTATGTCATATAATATTTTCAAAAATAAACTATGAAGTTGCTTTCATTTTTTTATCATAAACAAAGCCCACATATAGTTGCTATAAGGGATACGATTTAAACAAAAAAGATTATTTGATAAGATTGAATGATGAATAATTTTTTGCAAAATTTTAATTAGAAATTAGTATTGCATTAGAAATCAAATAGCCGTGAACAATAAATGCGTAGCGTTAAGAAATTATATATTTATTATAATGCAATATATTGCATAATATTTATGAAGTGACAAAAGTCTCCTAGTTCGATGGTTACACGGCATTTTGACGTAATCAAGGGTGACAAGAGGTTGATGAGAATTTGAGAGTGAGGTAAGGGCGAAAGTCGGCAATATGGTTCAAAGGGATGGAGCAAGAAAGTAAGTGGAGAGAACTGGTGAGAGCTCTGAGGAAAAGAGAGAATAAGAGAGGCGAAAGGGAATGCTGCCTAAGAGAGAGAGAGGTTGTGATAAGAGTATGGAGAACAAATTCATGTGATCGGATGTGCGTGAAATTATTCCAAAACTTATTATTCCTGCTGGCTATAGCCGTGGCTATGGCAACGCGATGGGTACGATATGAAAATTAATACGCGCTCAGAAAACAGAAAGTTTTCAGGGTATTTTCCAATTATGAGTTCAGTACTGTTTGAGTATGCATGCGCATGCGCAGCAAGGAAATCTATAGCTCATTTGCTTTTTGAAATTTTATCTTCAATTGGCGAAGACTTTCCAAACTTGTAATAATGCAGATGGCATTATTTTATATGCGCGGAGCTGCACTGATCGGGCTCCATTATTAAACGTAGATTTTAAATTTGCAATGAATTTAAATAGGTTTAAGTCATTTGGAACTTAATTTTGGAAGATTAATTTTTGTGCTTTTAATAATATTATTTATTAAGATGTTTGTTTGTAGACTATTTTGACTATAGCAAATATAATACATAGGGGTATTGCTATGTTTTATATTGTTACGTGAAGTATATATGGGATATTCCATGTTAATACGAAAGGGTTTAGGGTTTTCAATTTCGTTCAATATTTGCTTTTGATAAATTCAATTTTTTTGTTTTGCAAAACATTCATTATTATTTTACTAGAAAGTAGCTCACTTTGCGAGAAAAAAAAGTGTACTCTGCATAACATATTTAGTTTTCATTAAATTTGTAAAAAATATTTATTTTAGATTATTAACATTGGCGGTGTGGAAAATATTTTTTTTGTTTCGACACTTTTGAGTTTTTTTTTCTATTTAGGGAACATCTGAAAAGGTTCGACACCAAACTCAAGATGGGATGAAACTTTCCTTAATTATTTTAAATTTTTAAAGTATAATTATAGCGCCAAATTGAAGCAAATGATTTTATGTCATTAATTTTTAATTGATTCACTATTTTATTTGAAAAAAAGCTAAAAGTATCTTAAAGTATAAATTTACAGTTGGGAGAAAAAGTAAACATAAAATCAATTTAAACAAATTTGTTTAACGAATGAAATACTACCCGAAAATATTGAGCGAAATTGAAACCCTAAATTTGCATGTCTTCTATTTTGATATAGAATATCGCATATGCAATAGTAACAGTTTATAATATTTAGAAGCATATTTAAATTAAATGTTTTTATTATGATTTATTCACTTGAAGTTAAGAGATATTGAATAAATAAAAAAAAAAGTTACTAATATTCGAATGTTTCATATTCTAAGATGATCTTAAAAATATTCTTAAAGTCAGCTGAATGGATAAATTTGTAACTTTTTTTTTAACGATACGTACACAAATATTTAGATTTATATGAAGTTGAAAGTTTTAGAGAACTCATATAATTTTTTTTGAGATCGCTTGAAATGAATTTGGTTTGTGGTGATAACGACGTGGCAGTACTCGATGAAGACGACATTCTGATTTATCCATTCATCGACGAATCAGTGGTAGTCACAATTTTTGTTCGAATAGAGTTTGAAGCCGATGTGAATCGTTTCTTCATAGCCAAAGAATATTTCATCTGAGATTGAGCATCACTGACGATATTCTCCATTATCACTAAATATTTCATCGTAAGAAGTGTAGAGGGCGAATTTTTACTCAGGTCATAAATATGGAAACTGGACCAACTCCGTCCTTATGAGAATACATCACCCACCCTTACTCCCTCATGTTTGCTATACGGATTGCCAGCACAGTTTTCTACTTAAAAAGTAGTGCAGCAAAATAAAAGAATACTGTTATAAAATCTGCATTAAATTAATATATTTGATTTATATAGTAATTCAATAAATTCAAAAAAATGTCTTTACCTTGACGTTAGCATTAAATCGTGAACTTCATAAGTTAAAAATAAATCATTATAGCATTTTATCTATCTATAATAATACAAATCACACTCGTGTGATTGATGCACTCGCTTAATGGCTCGTGTTATCAAAGTTCACGTTCGTGTTTTATACACATTCGTACTCTTATAGTTAGATACAACAGTTTTTGTAACAAATGTTCAAAAGGCCGTCCGGTCTTTTCTTTTTTACGAAAGATGGCACTGTTAACCTGCCTCAAAAACATTTTTTAACACATTGACTGTCAAACTATGAGACAACTCGTAGTTGGCTTAATTCTGAAAAGTACCGTGGTAATCAACGTGTTAATAGGGTTCCGATTCCTAGAAAATATTTTACATGCCTATGACTTCACTATCTTAAATTTTTAGGTAATTTTATAGTCATTTCCTCAAGCGACACATTACGGGATATTCTTCTAGTATTTGTTACAAAAAATAACATAATTAATTTGTTCTCCGAATAATTATATTGTTGCACATAAGGAGATGGATTCATAATTTTATTAAAAATTATATCCTGAAGTTTCAAAATGTTCAAGCAATCATTTTAATCATAGAGATCGAACAGGTATTTAATATTGAATCGTCGGTAATACCAAATGATCAAGTAAATCACGATTTTCATTGAAAAATTAAATTTTTGACAATCACTCAAAAACGAGAAAGGACAATAATTACAAGATGTGAAGATTTCTAAGAATTTGAAAGATGATAAAGTAGCTGTTAGATATAATAGATGCATGTACATGCGTTTACGGGTCATCACTGGTAACACGTACGGTAGATGGGATGCCGAGCTTGATGGATAGGCTCAGGAAATCCCGCCCTAATGAAAATCCTCTATTCACTCTATTCCTCCCCTGTCCCCTGTGGATTTCAGTCGCCGAATCCATACAACCCCATCGATAACTAGCAGGCGAGATAGGTGTTCGGCATCCTAAATTGCATCAGAATTGCTAGATATAATTTTACATATCATAGAGTTGTCAAATACAATTTTTTGCTGACTATATTCGGGGTAAATTTGACAAACTTCGTTCACTCATGAAGAATTGTTATGCTATAACCCTATTAGCGTGAAGTAAAAAAAAAATTTGTTCAAATTTATGAAAACGATTGAATTCGTTTATTCTGACCTTTCTGTCTTAAAATATGACTTTTAAGATTTATGTAATTACAATACATCTTGAGCTACGTCTTTTCTTTTTTTTCTTACTTGTTTTAACCCTTCAAGCTTGTATTATCAATTACTGTTCTATCGCAGTCTTTCATTAGCTATTTCCTCTGTGACAAATTTTACGCATTTCCCTAATTTGTGTCAATGTTTCGATTAAGAAAAACACAAAGAACATTCTATAATATAGATCTTCTTATACCTGTACTTCTGTTTATATATATCCGCATAGCACAAGATATTCATAGAATGTCCATTATTTGTCGTGGACATACATAACAGGTAATCCTATAGACGTTTCATTCATCCATTATTGGGCTTTCGCGTCATGGATATACATATAAGATGATTCTCTGGACATCCAATATATCCTATAATAACCATGATCTCATTATGTTCACAGGACAATCACATTACGTCTTGGGGAACTATTTTTGAATCGTGCTATAAATATCATGTTAGAATTATATCATAGTTGTACATACTACTGGCTCAGAGGATAGTCTCTAAATGCCAGGTCACCATTTGCTGGCTGATCTGTAAATTGACTATTCCACTGATGCTGCGCACAATTTTCTAAGGAACGATTATAAGAAGCAGCACTCATTCCAGACGTGTTGACTGTGACTTATCTAGTTTCAAGAATTTCGATATAATTACTTAGGGAGAGATTGACAGGAGAGAGATAGACTAAGGATATCAAAGGAAAGGGAGTATGATAGAGGATAGGATGGCGAGGGGTTTGCCTTGAAGCAAATCAGGGGTTGATTCTGTCCATTGCAATTCGCCTCCAATACATTATCCTATCTTACGCGTATGCTAGCTTACACACAGCTTCCTTTAATATTACTTTTATCCGTGCTTTGTTTCACGAATTATCGGAGTTCTTCTCCCTTAGCACTTTCACCCCCGCGTCATCATCAAGCTGGCCATACTGCCAGGAAAAATGATTTAAATCCACCGGCTTTGCAAGCTACCATGTCACATCCGGTTAGTAAAATTGTGTGAAACAGAAAAGAAGAACAAGGTGTAATTTTTTTTTATTCGGATCATTTATCAACTTATAATGAATGGAGTATACGATTCCCCAAAACAGGGAATGTTATTAATTAAATTATCTACAAATTTTGTTCTTTGACCTACATAGTACCATCATAATCTAAGGATGGTTTAAAATATTATTTAAAGATAATTTATTTTTATTTTTTTCTTATAAATATTAATATTACGAAAAGCAAATAGTACCAGTTTCATAGGTTTCTGGTTGTATAATTTTTTATGTGGACAATAACTTTTTGTTTGCCAAATAATATTGGCGATCCACTACGACAGGTTGTTGAAAATGGCGAAAATTAAACTCGATTTTTCGAGAAAAAGATGTGCAGCTTCATAGTCCAGCTATCAGATGCTGAGAGAAAAATCTAGCGAATGTTGCCGGAAGGAAAAGTCTTTCAGTCGAGCTAAGACGCGGAGGATAATCCGAAAATAAAAGAAAGTAATAGGGGAATCCGTAAAGGGGCATGCGATTCTGCTACCAGTAAACAGAATCCATAAATCAAGAGAAATCCTGCCTATTATTCTATCTTTGTGTCCAAATATCTAACCATAATGTCTTTTTTTTTCCATTGTGAAAATAAAAAATCCTCCGATTGTTATAGGATCTTTTTTCCATGCAACAATCATCGATGTTCAGCCAGGACTAAAAAAAAATGATTGAAGTTTGGACCAATTTTATCTGCCAAGCCTTGGTATCCAATGTTGGTCCAAGATTGGTAAAATTCCTTTCAAAACCTCAATCCGCCATTGGCCCGAGATAGGATTCGTATCAAAATATCAAGTCTCGGCCCCAGGTCTGCGGCTAACCTTGGTCCAAGTCTGGACCCAAGTTTGGAATTACATTTTTTTTTATTCACATTCTATCGAGCCTCGGCATACTCCTTGGCTTAATCTTTGTTCGAGACTAGAGCTAAATTTGATAATCATAATTTTTATTTGTAAATGTTACACTGTGCTAATAAATCTTTTTTACTTTACACATATTTATGTAGATTTACGAAAATTTGACCAGCTCTTGCCAATACTGGACCATTGTGACTATATTACAAGAGATTCTTGTAATATGATAAATTTAGACCAACTAAATCTATTAATCAAGTTACTTAATTACTCATAATTTGACGAAAATTAAAAATTTTCTTCACTTTGATTAATTAATTTGCAACTTAGGAGAATGGAGTTTTAAATATAATGTTCATAGTTATGATATATCTTATAAAATTATTTAGTCACATATTTTCTTACTATACAGAACCTCTTATTGATATTGTTAAGAATAATTGTTCTACAAAAACAACGCTTAACAAACAATTCTGATGGGAGTATCCCAATTACAAATAAGTATCGATAAACCTGAGCTCAGAAGACGAGAATACATCTCAATATGGGTGAGATTGCTCGCTTTTAAACAAGTGTAAATTACAGTGAAATTCATGCATATTAAACGGACGTTACGGTCGGTAAATGTTTATTGTCTATAGCTTAAATGTTCTGCATAAAATACGTATAAACCGATTGCCATTCAGTCTCGGACCAACATGAAACGGTACTTTACTCCTTGCGACACTATTCACTGATTTTCCGCCGGTGAAACGCTTCGCACATTAGTTATGGAAATTCCTATCTGACATGTTATAAAGCGGTAATTGATTCAGGAAGATTTTCACAGTAGCCTCTAATATTAATTATTTAATGTAGCTACATAGGATTCTTCATGATTATTGCAATAACTGAAGTAAAGTCATTCATTATATTTGCGTGGTAAAACCAAACTTAGTTGTTGCAATGATGATGAATAATCCTATTCACGGTAACTTAGGTATGAAATTCAAAGAATAGGTGGATTAAATACAAAGACCAATAAATTGCCCAGACATTCTGCGAAAGATTCAAATGTCTTCAAAATAGACTTTACAGCATCCAACGTTCAGATGCCACATAACCATACTCTATTATTCAAATCTTTAGAATAATTTTTCTATTAAAACAAAAATTAATTTTTATATTAAATTTAATAGCGTATTAGTCTATTGCGAGATCTACGCTGAGAAAAATATTACAGGATTCAATTAAATAAATCTAGTTAGATCGCCATTTGATGGTTTCAAACTATGAGATAGTGTTGTAGTTGCAGAGACCATTTGTTATTGCTTTGATTGATTAAAGATTAAATTCATCAATAATTTTATTGTTTCCAAAAAAAATTAGTGGAGTAAAACAACGTTTTCGTTGTTGGCTGTAATCACAAATGCTAAATTTTCACTGCAGTTCATTTGGTTCCATGGTATTATTTTTTAGAAGAAAAAAAAAAACATCTCTTTTCATTATAACCAAAAATTACTATGTTTGTTTAACCATTGAAGTATTTGAACTAATAATGAAAATCATTGTTTTATCATTGATATTTCCTTAGTGTTAAATGATTGATGTTGTATTTAGTAATGCAATAGAAATAATAAATCATATGTGCTTTTTAAACCAGCGCCCTAGACCAAGCAAGTTTTTCGGCGGAAACATATAGTGAGGTTTGAGAAGTAGCAAAAAAATAATATCCAAAACAATTATGGTCTTTTATTAAATAAGGAGAGCTGAACTTGTGGAAAACTGGAAATATTTTTATCTCATACGCATCTACAACTTGAATTAACGTAAATTTCTAATATCATGAATAAATAGGCTTTATCGATTGTGTAATCATATCTAAAAATATGTCATCGTTAGTGAGTAAGGAGGTAAAGGGTGAAAATTTAACTGAATGTAGAACTCTATCGGGCGTATAATATTTTCGATGTCCTCGAACAGAACCTTTACGATTTAAATCAATGCAGACGTAATATCAACAAACGTTCAATCGCAGTTGCGGTTGGTTTGCTACTAGCCACTGGCGATAATCTCTACATTTCGTACGATCCTCTTTAAACATTTGCTAAAAGTTTGGTGCCTTAGAAATTGTCTTCTAAAATATTTACTTCATTTAAATATTTAAAAAAAAAATGAAGATGCATTCGCCTCTTTTACAGGATTATTCACAATTTTTATTATTTTATTATATGGAACAAGCGGAGTTTCATCTCACGATTTGGCATTTCTTCTTTGGTTGGACACTATATAGATAAAGGTCCTGATATTATTCTCTTATCATCATATTGTTTATGCATTGGTAAAAAGAACATGACATTGCAGAGTACGAAGAATTGAAAACAGAACATAAGAATACTTGCTTGGTTAACCACGTGCGGTCGTTTGATAAAATGACAATAGACTCCGTGGTAGAAGTATTTAGTAGATCATTAGAAAAGTATGGAGTCAGATATTTTATTTATATTGCTGATGGAAACTCACAGGCCTATGCAGGGATTGTGTGATTGGTGAAAATATAACTATAATTAAAAAGGGGTGCATAGGGCATGTCCAAAAGTACATGGGCACCTGACTTTGACAAGTAAGGAATACGATTCTAGGCATTGATGACAGAAATAAATTGACAGGGAAATTGATCAATAAGCTTAGTGTTTATTATGGATTGGCCATTCGGTGAAATTGCTATTGAGCTCAGGAAATGAAGGCCATCTGGGCCACATTTTACCATTACAGTTTCACGAATGGCAGTCCAATGCATCATTATTGTCCCCAAGGTTCTGATTCCTGGTGCAGTTGACAGCAAGTAAATTTCGGCAGTTCATTTCAAAAATATATTCATACTTTATAAGCCAGTTTCAGATCCAAAAAATTAAACGATGACTTATTATTTGACTCGGTCAGACTCATCAGAATTTATTTGGAAAACGACCAGAGCCGAATTGGCGTGAGGAGAACGAAATCAGACCTATGAGAAACGAAGCACTAGTTGTTTTTTTTTATTTGGAAATTCTTTGTCATCAATTTTGAAAATTTTTTCGCCGAAATTATTTTATAACTACTTCAAGCAGTCTCATCTTTATATTTTTGGAATAAAAATCGTTTTCGAATAAACATTGTACTTTTAGAGAAGAAATTCGAGGAAAATACCCTATTTTTTATCTATCGGGGTATATTAAGTCACTCGTTAACTAGAACGTACCTTCAATATCATACCCTCAAATATCAGATGAGTCGCAATACTTGCCGAGCTTATAGTATTTTTAAAAAACTGGTTAAAATTTTGGGAAACAATTTTCTACGAAAAATGACATTGAATTAATCTAATTTGTATAATATTGTCACGACCTTCTGTCATTACTTCTTGGGGATCCTTTGAATAAATCATTTTAAGATTAAGTGAATTAAAGGAATTTTCGAAAAAATTTGGAAAGTTTAAATGAAAAATGACAAGGTTAAGAGGGTCATAACGGTGGTAAGATATTCATCAAGGATTGTTCCATAATCCCAAAAAATTGTAAGAGCAATTTCCCTAGGAATGCTGGAAGGCTAGATTGTCATACAAGTGGACTCTCGTATGTCATAAAGAAGAGCGTTGAGGTTGGCCACCCTGGCGCGGGGGCATCCGTTTGTCGGACTAGACAGGAGATTCGCGAGCTGGTCCAGGACCAGTTCTAGTATTGTTATGTAAGTATGCCGCGAGGTCCGCCGAGTTAATCAACCCTTGGAGAGTTCGTGGACATCCTGCATTCTTCGCATATTGCCAGTGCTTCTCAATCATGCATTGCGAATTTTCAGGAAAAAAATAATACGCTCATACTAAGAACAAATAAAAATTCTTTGTCATACAAATTCACTATATTGACTCTGTTATTTCTCATAGTATGACCTAACGTTTTATATAAATTTATAAAAATACTTCATAATTTCAGATTAATTTTATAATTAATAATAAAAAGTTCAATTAGATGAAACAAATTTTACATTTATGCTGATAACATTCGTTCTATGTAAATCACTGAATTTGCTTATGTTTCTATAATGAAATATTATTTGGCAAAATCATTTAGCAAAATCGTGGTTTACTTGTACGATACGCACAATGTAAACTACGCGTTGGCAGCGAATTGTGGATATAAGTATTTTGTGACATCCGTCGATTTAATCAACCCTGTTGGGTGAGAACGTGAGACAGCCTACATTCTTCACATATTGCCAGAGGTTCTCAACCATTGTATCGTCAGAATAGATGGAGCGAATTGGGATCAGATAAATTTTATTGAACAGTCATAATTATAGTTTCCATTTCATTTCATTTAGCATATTTTTCATTGAAAGAGCGTTTCAATTAAATAATACCATATTAACTTAATCGTTAAAGCTGTATCTACTGAATAAAGAATAATAGTTCACTATATTTATGTTAAAATAATCCTTATCTATTCACTGTATCATTATTTATTATTCAGAATAATAATGAATGTTTCATATAAATGTTCGAAAGAATTAATCTGTGTATGAAAAGGAATTTATTGAAATGTGTTTATTCATTTTGAAAGATACCTCTTTAACCATACGTACATATATACGTATATTTATTATTTATAACTGCAAGGGAACCCATAGATTGGTACATATATTTGTTGCTAAGGGATACTTTAGGGACGATTCCATTTACGAAGTCGCTATTTTAAGGACAAGTGGCTGTTTTGGGATCCGTCTTCAAAGGTTTTGCAGCGTAATGACTGTTTTGAGGACTATATAAGCGGACTGTGACACCAAATATGTTTATATTTTTTCAATTTTCGACATCAAGTATTTCTGATGGGCTTAGAAATGTTTCGTTAGGTTAGATTAGGTCAGAACTCCAATGCTGTGATGTCCCAAGGTAGCTTTTTTTTTTAAAAGCATTAGCTTGCTATTGTGAAAGCTCTTTAATTTTTCATGTCCCCAAAGTATCTCATTGGCAAATATATATACAGGGTGGACCAATAACTTTGTCCACCTGGAATATTTCTGTCGTTTGTAATAATTTCAAAAAATGTTTCATA
>JARPRH010000714.1:131565-146584 GCA_031763665.1 Calameuta haemorrhoidalis
AGAGACAGAGACAGAGACAGAGACAGAGACAGAGACAGAGACAGAGACAGAGACAGAGACAGAGACAGAGACAGAGAGAGAGAGAGAGAGAGAGAGAGAGAGAGAGAGAGAGAGAGAGAGAGAGAGAGAGAGAGAAGCAAGCGGTCGACGAAATCGCCAAAAGTATACCCGGTTCAGAGGCTAGCTCACCTGGAAGAGCGTCGTAGCGTTCAAGAGGCTAGGCGGGAAAAGGAATAGGCATGCGGTAAAGAGAAAAGGCGAGACATGCAACGCAGTCTTTGGAATGTCGGGTGACTGACTTTTGGAGAGTCGTTGTAGGTGGATTTGTCTGTTCCCTACTCCTAACATTCTTTGGGATTGAATTTCCGAAATTCACGTCACAGTAGCCACATTGCATTCGGGAACCTTCTCCCCGAGACCCTCTCCCCCTCACCTCTTCATTCCGCTAGTCTTGCCATTCTCGTACAGTAAATATTAAAGTACCTTGCGAGGTCACTCGATGGTGTTACACCGAAATTGCAGCTGGCGCCCATATATTGTTTGTGTTTTTGTCCCTAGCGGCAAGCCCTCCCTGCCTCTCCTGTCCCTTTCCCCCCTGCTCCCTGCCCCACCAATCCCATTTAAGGTCCACCGTCCTGTTGCGACACTGCGTGCTCTGCGTGAGGCCCGGTGTGTTATTGTTTCGAGTGCGCGTTTAACATATTTGTGGATTTAGTTCTCTGTTCTGAAGTCTCGGGTTTATTTTATTTCTCTGTTTCTTTCGTGTATCCGCATTTATTTTATTGATTATATTATATTGACCCCGTATACCCTTTTCTTTCCAACCCCCCCCCCCCCCGGATTTGCATAGGGATTTGGTGAAAAATATGTGCTAAGTTGAAAACGCTGAAATATCTTGCAAGACCTACCTAGTCTAAAATCTCTTCTATGTTTGATAGTGCATAGGCGTTTTGCCGGCTTTTCTCGTTCAATCTTCTATAATCTATCACAATTCTCCATTTCTGCTTTCCTGCTGCGTCTATTTTCTTCAGGACCACCCATAAAGGTGCGCTGCAGAGCGAATCCGAGTCGTAGATACCTTTCTTTTCTGTCACTTCATCGATTTATCTGTTAATTTTCTCCTGATGGGATGACGGATACCGATATTGTTTGACATTGATGGGAATATCGTCCACAGGCTCTATACAGGGTGCATCAGCCAAGATGCATGTTTGAGATTTGCGTTGAAACGGTGCAGAATTTCGAAAATCTGATGTAACGACTATTGAATATTGTTTTGTATTGCGCATCGAAGGGGCATATTATTAATGTTTGTTTAGCTTCCGTTCACAAATAAAAAAAATTATCTTTGCCGTTTCAAACGATATTGAAAAAAGTTAAATGCAAAAGTTGTGGAATAAGAAAAAATAATAGAGATGAAAAAAAATCATACTGAATGCATAGACAATACAGGAGATATTTGCGCTCGAAATTTTGTCATTTTCTGACAGATTTTCAACACTGGCCGAAAGCCTTAGCTTTATGCAACAGCTGTCCAATACCTGTCGAACTCACAATTCGCAATTGTTTTGAGGTAAGCGTTCAGTCAGACGCAAACCCGTACACGGTGGCTAAAACGTATTACAATGCTATTTTTTATTACAAGTTAAAGTTGAAGTATTCCTGCTGTAGATTTTCGTGATCTTGGATGTAATTTTAGAGTTTTTTAATGCTCAATAATAGGGACAATTGATGCGAGAACAATTATGAGGTTGTCTAATCTTTCTTTATTCATCAACAATTTACGGGGTGCCAAATAACTCTAACAACCTCCGCTTTACGCATTCGGTATGTCCTTGTTTCCCCCTCTTCGCGTGTCCAGGTCGTCGGGGAGTCGTAGGTGGCGACTTAGCATCCTGGCTGTGACCTGTGGTATCTGGTGAGGATGGCAGCGGACTGAGGAGTGGCGGAACAAGAGATCGCTGGATGGCGGGACGGTGGTATCGCCAGAACGGCCACGTGTCCGGCGTCTCGCAGACCTGGGCGAAGGTGACGTTCGCGATTTCGATAGGTTGCGGATCTGGATGTTGTGTTCTCCAGACGGATTGGATTGGCGGGAGATCTAGGGCTTTCAGCGCGTAGGGTTTGGTGACTACCCATCCACGTCGAGCGGCGTTTGCTTTGCGTCTCCGGCGACTGCTACGGGGCCTTGTCATTCACGGACTAAAGAACCAAGTATCTATTACGACCGGTCGACAGTCCTTACCAGGGTCCGTCGCAGCAGAACCTAGGTTACTGCAGGGAGGCTAGGAGGCTGAAGCGAGGTACCAAGACCACTTCTGCATCTCACTAGTTACTGGTCGGTCAGTCGGGGTAAGACTGACTGAAATCATCCCGATTTCGCGGCTTTTTATACCCTTAGAATCAGGAGTTGCTATGCAATCATTTCCTTGGTGATAACACCTTAATAATTAATCAATCTATCTGGAGAACGGACCTCACTGTCATCCCCTTGGTGATAACACCGCAACAATGGACTTTACAAATGCCGTTGTCCAACGGACCATGGAACTTTTAAGACACTATACGGGTGCACGAATTATTAGACAGGCAAGGTTCTTCGTCTTTTCTAACGGGTAACAAGTTTTCGTGTTCCTGGACGTAGACTTTGGAGTCTTCGTGTTCCTGGACGTAGATTTTCGAGTCTTCGTGCTCCTGGACGTAAATTTTAGAGTCGAAATCCAGAGTTGACAAATGTTCTAAAACTTTTACACTAGAAATCGCAAAAGTCTGCAAATTAGTATACTGATTGTGGGGACGAAAAAAAGGGACACGTGCTTTTATATTTCTCTCATAGTCCATTTTTTTCAATTTAACGTATTATTTACAAGATCCGGAGTCGACAAGTGTTGGGTAACTTTGATACCGGAAGTCGAAAAAGGCTGCAAATTGGTATACTAATCAAATGAATGTTTATGCTGCGCGAGTTAAAACCTCGTAACGCAATGTTATTTTGAAATTAATATGCATGGTTTCGATGAAATTATCTAATTGCGGAATTAAATACTATTATTAAGAATATTTATAGCATTATGCTATCAATTTGTTGTTTACATAATGCAAATCATGCATGAATTTTCAAAAAATAAAACGAAGTGTTTATACTTTGTTCTAATGTTGAGCAGTCACTAAATTGGTTTATCGTTGCCACGTGCCTCTGTGACAATGGAAGCGAATGCACGATTTGTGAGGATCCGTGCCAGGAATTCCAGAGTATTTACTTTGCACGTACTAATAGTATTCTATTACTGTATGTTTGTTGCTAAGTTTTTACCATGATTATTTTTGACGAGTTATTGTTAATGTGCTCTCTATAGAAAGTTGGTACTGGTTTTTATCGAGGCAGTAAGTTTGTTTGAAGTTTACATGCTAATAAAGTTAAAACGTGCTTTTCTCAAATTCATTCGCTCATATACCTCTTCAAAATCTTCTCCTCACAGACAACCTAAGACAAGTCTCGATATTAATTGAGGGCTGCAAAAGTTTTGTATCATATTTATATTAAGAAATGCACGGACCCGCCAAGTAGTATTCGGTAAGGAATCGCCTAAACTCGTATTAATTATTAAATCACCATTAAATCATAATTAAATACGGGAAGCAGTAGTAATGTAAAAGAATAGCGAAAACGTTATAGGAAATTTTGAAAATATAATTAAAATGATGGGCCAGTGCTAGATCATATAACAGAAAAGCATGTAGTGACTTATTGTACTTGGCCTCAATAATATGATTTCCATACTTTTTGCTAGAGGAGTTCATAGCACTCCTGTACTTGGCGTAGTTTTTTACACGTAAGTGTTTTTTGGCAGATTTAGTCTACGCGACACCATCTACAACCGTCAAAGACATGCGTCAACGGATTGTGACGAATGCGTATAAATGACAAATTGCGTAATGTGCAGCGTTCGTTCATCGACCGACTCGGGGAATGCGTGGATGCCCAGGGCCCCTTTTTCGAACACCGAATATAGAGTCCTTTTGCAAGATAGTCTGTGGCCTCCATTCGTACATAGCGGGAAAACTTTCATCAACGGCGGGGTTTTGTAATCGCATTAATTAATTTATTTGATATTTCACGTTGCATGCATAATCGTTTTAATGTAGTATCAGCTGGTTTTTCTTCGATTCGTCTAACAGCAGTCTGGGAATGGGCTCTTTTCACAGCTGGCAAAAAAATCTTACGTCCGACATGTGCAAGGTGACACAAAACGGTTCTTTTCATGGCCACATTTAATTAAATATAAAAATGGTTTTTCTTTCCTGATCTCTTATAATTTAATATTGAAGTATTAATAAAAATCAGTGATGCCGATATAAAGCATTGCATTCTCATTTCTACTAAAAGTAAGTAATTTCAAGTTTTCCCGTAAATCTTTAGAGAGTACACAAAGGTAAGATTGTAATCAATTCCCTAAAAATTACTTTGACTTTCTATCAGCATTTATCTTTGTCTTTCTGCAGAATATTTGCCATGACTTTACCTATGTCTTCTTTTTTGTTTTTCTCTCCATCTACCTGTATGTCTCGTCATAAGTAGAACACCTGAAGCTGTCACTTCTGAGAAACTGCTATTTCTGCCGCACTTTCAAGATAACCAAATTTCGGCTCATTGCACCGCATTGAAAGAACTTGAAATTACATGTCGCCACGTAACATCATGTCACCTGTTATGTTGCTATACTTTGTTACTTCCGGTGGCAAAGTTGCAGAACACTTGCCGATTCTGAATTTTGTAAAAAAAATACGTCCAATTGAAAAAATCGACAAGAAAAGAAATACGAAAACACGTAATGCCTGATTTCGCCCAGAGAATATTCACACTAATTGCAGCCTTTTGCAACTTCCGGTGTAAAAGTTAGAGAAAATTTGTCAATTCTGGATTTCGACTCCAAAATCTACGTCCAAAAGCACGAAGACTCCAAAATCTACGGCGAGGAACACGAAGACTCGAAAATCTTCGTCCACGAACACGAGGACTCTAAAATCTATATCCAAGATCACGAAAATCTACAGCAGGAATATTTCGACTTCCAACTTGTAATAAAAAATAGCATTGTAATATGTTTTAGCCAACGTGTACGGGTTTGCGTCTGACTGAACGCTTACCTCAAAACAATTGCGAATCGTGAGTTCGGCATGAAGTTGCCGCACGAAGCTAAGGCTTTCTACCAGTGTCGGAAATGTGTTAAAATATGAGAAAATTTCGAATGCAAATATCTCCTGTATTATCTCTGCATTCAGTATGATTTTTTTTCATCTCTATTATTTTTTCTTGCTCTACAACTTTTGCATTTAACTTTTTTGAACATCATATGAAATGGCAAACATATTTATTTTATTTGCGAACGGAAGTTAAACAAACAATAATAATATGCCCATTCGATGCGTAATCAAAAAACATTAAATGGCTTTTGCATCAGATTTTCAAAATTGTGCACCGTTTCACCGCAAATCTTATTGTTAAACGTACATCTTAGCTCATGCAGTCTGTAGAGTGGGATGTCGACCCAATGCATGGTAGTGCATCTACTGATAGGTGGTAAACGTCTTAAAAGTTATCGGTGATATCCTAAAATTCTTCCTCTTCCTTTGGGTCTAATATGTGATTAAATTTTGACCTTTCAATGGAATATTTAGGTCTTTCGAGGATGGACTCTTGAACATTTAATACCTTTCGATTTTCGATGCGTTTAAAAATGATCTTTTTATCTTTCATGTGGATTTCAGCATTTTCTGTACTGAGGAACGATCACCCTGACATTCCATCTTTTTCTAAGGGAAAGTCATCTGGTACTATGCTAGCCATGCAACTAGATTAAGTTTGCATTCTCGATCGCATTTAACAAGTGTTTCATTAATTCAGGTGATTTGGCTTAATTTTCTACGAACGGGTATACCACGTGTGCACTTTGATTTGATTAGATTTATGGACGCTACCGTGTCAACTACAAGTGTATATTCTTTTCGTCCAATTCGACTGTCCATTGAGACTTCACGTTCGGTAGTCATCCCGTGCTGGGGCTGTCTGAAAATTTTCGGACTTGCGATTTGGTCAATCTTTTATGAAATGAAAAGTGCTTCCGCAAGCATTAAATGCTTACTGTTGTCTACCGGCGGTGTCGCTAGTTTTTTTTTAACGTTTTGAGGCGTTGAAGATTTTCCAGTTCTTGGGTTACTGAAGTTATTGCGGAAGATATGTACAGAATATTTTGACGATTGCGCCAGAAAGACCAGTGAAAAGAACTTGGTGCCTGAGTTGCAGCGGGAATGAAGATTGAACGTATTCAACGAAACGACGTTTTCTGGATGGGGAAATGCAGCCTTTTCTTAAAAGGTTTTATAAGAAGTGTTTGCTGCCAGAGATAGTGGATCCAAGGGGTGTAAGGAATATGCCTATTTGGGAGCCTGACTACATCTTGGCTGCCCAGAAATGAAAAAGAACTAATGATGAATCAAGCCAGCAAAACAAGAAGCGGCGAAGAGTACTTCAACAGACACAAATTCCACAGTAGAAGGCAACGGGATTGCATTTTTCTGGTATAACTAAAGATAAACAGAGATCTTCTGGTTCCCTAAATTGAAACAGCAGGCATCCCGTTCATGATCATTCTCATCAATTAAAGAATGTATAACGAGAGATAATTAATTATTCACTGAACGTTGGCGCAATCTAATTATGTATTCCATTGAATTTTCAGAATTGCACATCAAGGGACATACAATCAATTACGTGCCGATGATGAAGTCAATTATCCAACGAGAAAAGGATACGAATTCATTCTACAATGAACCAACTGCGTTGCTCTACAGAGAGGAACTTGGGGATAATCCTCATTATGTCTCTCAAATGCATGATTGGAATTGAAATTTCCACGAAAAAAGTATGCTAGAATCAAAGGTTTGTAATTGTCAGATAGAACAGCGATGTGACTTTTTCCCCCACGAAGTACATGGATATAACAAACAGCAAGTGGAAAATTAATCTTGCAGATTGAAGGTCAGTAATTTCCATGTAGAAAATATACATTGGGTTCAAAGAAGAAGAACATACGTCGATGTAGAGCCAGTGATCTTCGTCTAGAAATGTATTGAGACGTTTCGTGATCTTTATGGATAAGGAATCACGAGACTTTTATGTAGGGTTTGTGCACTGGGCAGGTATTCGGCATCAAAGCGCTACTTCCCTTGCCTAGTATTAGATATAATGCAATCTGTATAAAGATCATTTTGCACATACTCTAATATTAGGCAAGGTGAGTATGTACCATCAACCGACATTTATTATTTTTGTACTGTCATATGTCATGTACTATGATTATACCCATCTATTACAATATTATGATGCACATTGTTTCCCATAAACAAGGTTTTTAACTGAAGATACATTTTATAATACTTCAAGAATTTATTTTACTAAAATGTAATTATACATATAACATAACATTCTAATAACACGTAAGTATTGTAATTTACCGGTCAGATTAAAAATAACATGTGTTATTCTCAATAAAATATTGCTTGTAAAATAATGCGTTAATAAATTTGATGTTTCAATAACACTGCTACCGGTTTTAATAGTTATTTTTTTATATATACCACATATTTTAAAAAATTATGGAATTCTCTTTATTATAAAAGCAACATGAGAAGAAAAGTAATGCGGTCGAAGTATTGAACGAGCACAATATAATGAAACAAATTTTTTTTTAAATTGTTTGAAGTGTCTGGCACTCTTTACGAAGGAACCCCCAAATACTGCAGCCATGACACTTCTGTCAGAGCTTCGCACTTTCGCCACCAGTCAATACTCGAACCAACACCGAAACTTTTTCCAGCTAGACAGCAGCCTTAAGCGCTCCTTGGCGGCTCAAGTTGCAATAATTAAGGCCCACTCACACTCGTCAAACGCGCGTTCGAACGCGAACGCGTTCAAAGGTTGGATCGCGGATGCAAAGGTTGGAACGCATATAATGTAATGCGACAAGTCAAGATGGTTCGTTCGAGCGCAGCGTTTGGCCCATTTTCTAATTACCGCCTACTGTTACGATCAACGAATTTATTTTTCTTGTGGGCTCCAGGAAAATATTGGTGGGCTTCTTGCAATAAAGAAACCGCCTTTCGGCTTATGCAGTTCGTATGTATTTCACGAGAGAGAAGTGTCGTGTACAGATTCCATACTATTACTAAATTATACTAGTGGTTAAGGGGTGCTGTAAGGTAGGGGTTGGGAAGCGAGAAAATGTAGTTTGCGAGTAACGGGACTCTAAAAATGGAATTTGGCATAGGTATGGTTTTTTTTTGGATTAGGATGCATGACGTAGAAGGTATTAGAAAAATATAAATGGGGTGTTTATTAGGGTTGGGATTAGCGGTAAGGAAACGGTATGCTGGGAATAACAGGGTGCGGAGTTTTATGAAGGATGAGGATGATTAGGAAAAATGAAAAACTATGAGAACGGTGCACGGAACGTGACACTACTTCTCTCAGTAGTTTCTCATCTAAACTTCGTACTTTTTATGGTTAAGAATTCAAAAAGAATTGTTCAGCTGACTTTATGTCAAATGTTATGTGTGATCTTATAGTAAAGTGTTATATTAATGAAAATGGAAAATAAAATTACGGCTTCTTGTCTTCGTACAAGATTGTTTATATTTGTGCGACAAGAAAAGCCCTGATTTTGAAGATGCGGTAAAGTGTGATAATTCGTGGAAATCTATAGCTGAAGTGTTATACATAACAGGTATGCATAATGTGTCATTTCTTGTAGAACGGACCAATTGCGAAATATATTATTTTTAATATTATCTGTTTTCAATGTTATCTTGCAGTTGAAGATTGCCAAACTCGATGGAAGTCTTTAACAGACCGCTATTATAGAGAGCTGAAAAAGCTTGATGCATAGAGTGGCAGTGGAGCTATTAATGTCACAGAGAGTTCTTGACAGCTGTTAATTAATTTTTAATTTTTTAAGAAATGTGGTGCATCCCAGAAGGTTTTTAATAAAGTAGTTATACATACAGCATAATGGATCATTATATTAAGTAGATCAACTGATTTTTATAATAATGCTTAATGTTTCAGTTCAAGTGGGAATTATGCTGCAAGTACATCTACATCTGAAACTGCAGATTCACGTCGGCCTATTCCCTCAGTCTCTCCTCGTCCCGGTCCTTCAGCCTCTCCTCGTTCTGTTCCTTCAGTCTCTCCTCCTCTTGCCTTTTCCTGTCCTTCAACTGCTATGTCGTCTCGTTTTTACTCCAGATCGACATCATCTGCCTTGGAGGAGGACCATGAAGACGCATATGAAATGGAAGGAACCGAAGAGTGCCTTGAGTATGATATACTTGAAGAGACAATGCAAAATGAAGATGTGTCTGAGGAATACGAAGAAGGAAACTTCCATGCTCCCATTGATGCACCACCAAAGACAAAGAGAAAAACTCTCAGGAATGATGGTGTTAATTCTGCGATTGTGGATACTTCAAATACAATCACAGAACTGCAGAAAAATCGTTACACCTCTATATTAGAAGAGGACGCCCAATTTGCTAATTCATTGGCCTTGGAACTGAAGCGTTTTCCTCCACGGAAAAAAAATTACATCAAAGGCCACATAATGATGTTTCCTCATGTATTCCTTTTCCAAACTTCTCTGATTCATACTAACATACATTCTCCTCATTTTATATCTAACATCGGCCTCCCGCGACACTGCATCTGTTTAAGTACGCTCTAACATTCGTCCTCTATTAAGGGGTTATACGCAGTTAGAAATTTCAAAAAAGGATTTTTTTTTTAATTGCAATCTCGGAATGTACATATATTTGAGTATATTCTCTGAAAATTTCAAATCGATCCGGCAAATATTCTTGGAGATACACGCATAATTGTAACGACGTTCGGAGCGTTACGAAGTAAGCAGCATAACGATCAGGGTAGCAGCTGTCTTTACGGAGTACACCCTTTTCCGTTCCGGTCCGACTATACGTAAAATTACAATGTAGAAGGTCTATTTATAGATCTAAGAAATGTTTTTAATCCAAAAACAGCCGAGACCGATAAGATTAGTTTTACTGCGTCCGCGAGAAAATTAAAAATGCAGCAGGAGATCCTAGCTTCCCGTGATTCCTCTATTGAATATCGATTTTTAAATTTTATAACTGTGTTTGCAGCAGTAAGTGAATATGTAAACTGTAAATCTTGTGATGGAGAAGTCAAATTTTACCTTCACAACGACGACTTGGTTTTAAAATCGTTATACTGTGTGATAAGTGTGATGCTCCTACCATAAACTCCAGTCCCTTTATCGAGCATTCTTATGAAATAAACAACAACAAATGGAACTATTAGAAGCTGCCGATGATGCAGAGGGTTTATCTTATGAGCTTGGCATAGATGACTCCATGTAAGTTGAAAAAACAAATTTAACGATGTGTAAACGTCTTTTGAAACTTTGAATGCGTTTTTCTCAAAACGGTGTTTTCAAAGTCGGTGAGCACGATTTTTGAAAAACGGCTCAACCAATCGGTCTGAAATTTTAACACAACCTTCTGAGATGTATTCTTCAGGTATTGATCGAAGGAATAAGATTTTCGATAAATATTTCTATTTTTAAAAACAATTTAACGACAAAATTTTTGTCGAAAATCGGAACTTTTTATTTTTGGAGCTGCCATTTTGTCTAAAATCAAAATTTTGTCTATTCCTTCGATCAATACCTAGATTTATCTATCCACTAATAGAATCTTCTGGTTTTTTTTATTTGGGATAATCCAAACTGGAGATATTTTGCTCACCGCCAGACACCTTTTCTTGGAGGACCTCCAGGAGACCATCTACAGGAGCAGTTTAAATTAATATTTTAAAAAATAAAAAATACAGAAATAAAGTTAACAGTTACCACTGCATTTATTAATACTTCTTGAATTTGTCAAAGAAAATCTCTCTTCAAAAAATAAATCGTAAAAAATGACGTTTTTTTAGCCTTGCAACTGCGTATAACCCCTTAAGCCAATTACATGCTGTGATTTAAACTGCGTTGTAGTTGCAATGACCATTTGTTTTTGCAATATTTATATTTTATTTCAGTCTATATGTGGAAGTTTAAGGCAACTCGACCATATTTCAGCTGCTATGGCATTCGATCCGGACAATCAGAACCGAGAAGAGCACCTCCTTAGAGTTGCCAATTGGCAACTCTATAAGGTTTTCCATAATAAAGTGTCGTTGTATTTAGTAATACAACAGAAATAATAAATAGTGTGTGCTTTTTAAAACAGCGCCTTAGACCAAGCAAGTTTTTAGGTTTAAAAACGTAGTAAAAAAAAAAAATAATATCCAAGGCTACCTCCTTATTTTCTTAAATAAGGAGACCTGAACTTGTTGGCAACGGGAAATATTTTTATCTCGTATGTATCTACAACTTGAATTAACGTAAGTTTCTGATATCACGAATAAGTAGGATATATCGATTGTGTAATCATACCTAAAAATGTGTCAGAATTAGTGAGTAAGGACGTAAAGGTTGAAAATTTAACTGAATGGTGAAGTCTGTCGGGCGTATAATAGTTTCGATATCCTCGAACAGAACTAGGGGGAATGACTTTTGCGATTTAAATCAATGCAGACGTAATATCAACAAACGCTCAAACGCAGTTGTGGTTGATTTGCTATTAGCCACTGGCGATAATCTCTACATTTCCTACGATCGTCTTTAAACATTTGCTAAAAGTTTGGTGCCTTAGGAATTGTCTTTTAAAATATTTACTTCATTTAAATATTTAAAAAAAATTAAGATGCACAGCTTTGAGCTTTCAAGACTTCGGACCATCCGCATCTTCAATAGGATTATTCAAAATTTTTATTATTTTATTATCTTATTTTTAACTATTTAGTTACTTTTATTATTTTAATATTTTATTAATTATTTCAGCTTATTGTATTTCATTCGATTGTAGTTAAAAATATTCAGTTGGATAGTTCCGCCCTAAAGATCGGTTTACTTGAAATTCGAGGTTGCTATGTGGAACACATTATTCATCTTCGTCAGTAGCTTTTTGCCCAAGTAGTTGTTAATATCGCAGTTATTATTACTATAAGTGTTATTATTACTCGTGTTTTCAGTTTGTTGTGCAAATCGTCTGAAATATACAGTTGCTAATGCAAAAGTTTCTAGGCTCTTCTTATGGATCGGGGATATGTAGTAATAATAAGGTCAGGAAATTGGTGCTCTCGAAAAATGAAAAGCAGGTGGAATAAATTGTTCTGTAAAAAAATTGTAGGGCGAAATTAACTACGCCTATATAGATAAAGGTCTTGATATTCTTCTCATATCATCATATTGTTTATGTATGCATTGGTAGAAAAAATATGACACTGCAGAGTACGAAGAATGGAAAACAGAACACGAAAATATTTGCTTGATCAACCACGTGCGGTCGTTCGACAAAATGAAAATATACTCCGTGGTACAGGTATTTAGCAGATCATTAGAAAAGTATGTAGTCAGAAATTTTATCTATATTGTTGATGGCAACTCACAGACCTATACAGGGATTGTGTGATTGGCGAAAATATAACTATAATTAAAAAGGGGTGCATAGGGCATATCCAAAAGCGCATGGGCACCTGACTTTGACAAGTAATGAATACGATTCTGGTCATTGATGGCAGAAATAAATTGACAGGGAAATTGATCAATAAGTTTAGTATTTATCATGAATTGGCCATTCGGTGAAATTGCTATTTAGCTGAGAAGATGAAGGCCATCTGGGCCTCATTTTACCATTACAGTTTCACGAATGGAAGTCCAATGCATCATTATTGCCCCCAAGGTTCTGATTCCTGGTGCAGTTGACAGCAAGTAAATTTCGGCAGTTTATTTCAAAAATATATTCATACTTTATAAGTCAATTTCAGATAAAAAAATCAAATTATGAGTTATTATTTCACTCGCTCAGACTCATCAGAATTTATTTTGCAAACTATCAGAGCCAAATTGGCCTGAGGTGAATGAAATCAGACCTATGAGGAACGAAACAGTAGTTATTTTCTTTACTTGGAAATTCTTTGTCATCAATTTTGAAAATTTGTTCGCCGAAATTATTTTATAACTACTTCAAACAGTTCAATCTCCATATTTTTGGAAGAATAATCGTTTTCGAATAAATATTGTACGTTGAGGGAAGAAATTCAAGAAAAATACCCTATTTATTTTCTATCGTGGTATATTAAGCCATTTGTTAACTAGAACGTACCGCGGTACCAAATATCGGATTGGTCGCAATACTTGCCGAGCTTATAATATTCTTTAAAAAACTGGTTAAAATTTTGGGAAACAATTTTCTACGATAAATAATATTGAATTAATCTAATTTGTATAACATTGTCAAGACACTCTGTCATTAGTTCTTGGGGATGATCCGCCTTTGAATAAATCATTTTAAAATTAAGTAAATTTTAGGAATTTTCGAAAAAATTTGGAAAGTTTAAATGAAAAATGACAAGGTTAAGAGGGTTATAACGGTGGTAAGATATTCATCAAGGATTGTTCCTTAATCCCAAAAAACTGGAAGAGCAATTTCCCTAGGAATGCTGGGAGGCTAGATTGTCATACAAGTGGACTTTCGCATGTCATAAAGAAGCGCGTTGAGGTTGGCCACCCTGGCGCGAGGGCATCCGTTTGTCGGACGAGACAGGAGATTTGCGAGCTGGTCCAGGACCAGTTCTAGTATTGTTATGTAAGTATGCCGCGAGGTCCGCCGAGTTAATCAACCCTTGGAGAGTTCGTGGACATCCTACATTCTTCGCATATTGCCAGTGCTTCTCAATCATGCATTGCGAATTTTCAGGAATAAAAGAATCCGCTCATACTAAGAACAAATAAAAATTCTTTCTCGTACAAATTCACTATATTAACTCTGTTATATCTCATAGAATGACCTAACGTTTTATATAAATTTATAAAAATACATCATAATTTCAGATTAATTTTATAATTAATAATAAAAAGTTCAATTAGATGGAACAAATTTTACATTTATGTTGCTAACATTCGTATGATTTTACGTAAATCACTGAATTCGCTTATGCTTCTATATATAATGAAATATCATTTGGCAGAATCATCTAACAGAATCATGGTGTACTTGAACGATACGCGCAATGTAAACTGTGCGTTGGCAGCGAATCGTTAATATAAGTATTTTGTGACATCCGTCGATTTAATCAACCCTGTTGGGCGAGAACGTGAGACAGCCCACATTCTTCACATATTGTCAGAGGTTCTCAACCAGTTTATCGCCAAAATAGATGGAGAGAATTGGGATCAGATAAATTTTAATGAACAGCCATAATTATAGTTCCCATTTCATTTCATTTAGCATATTTTTCATTCAAGGAGCATTTTAATTAAAAAATACCATATCAACTTACTCGTTAAAGGTGTATCTAATGAATAAAAAAAAATAGTTCACTGAATTTATGTTAGAACAATCCTTATCTATACACTGTATCATTATTTATTATCCGGAATAATAGTAAACGTTTCATATAAATGTTCAAAAGAATTAATCTGTATATGAAAAGGAATTCATTGAAATGTGTTTATTCGTTTTGAAAAATACCTCTATAATCATAGATACATATATCCGTATATTTATATGTACATATGTATATTTGTTGCTAAGGGATACTTTAGGGACGGTTTCATTTACGAAGTCGCTATTTTGAGGACAAGTGGCTATTTTGGGGTCCGCCCACAATGGTTTTCCAGCATAATGACTGTTTTGAGGGCCATAAAGTGGACTGTCACACTAAATTTGTTTATATTTTTTCAATGTTAGGCATCCATTATTTGTGATGGGTTTAGAAATGTTTCGTTAGATTAGATTAGGTCAGAACTCCAATGTTGTGATGTCCCAAGGTAGTAGTTTAAAAAAAAAAGCATTAGTTTGTTATTGTGAAAGCCCCTTACTT
>JARPRH010000716.1:0-13645 GCA_031763665.1 Calameuta haemorrhoidalis
TTACAGACGAAAAATTAAATTACTATTACCCTGGTTGGTCCAATTAGATGCCACTCTGTGTAGATGAACAAATTCCAAGATTTAATCAAAAGGAGTTTAAGCAGAATTTCAACTATCACATGGATATTATAACCTTCCATTCTTTTCTTAAGTGTTTTTCTTAAGGATGAACTGTATATGTTCTTTTTTCTGTATGATTTTTTGGTGGAGCATCCGATCTAGAGATCAGTCAAGCGATAGGCCGTAAGAGTAAAACAGGCATCAGGATTTCTAATACTTTTGAAATTCGCTTGAAAGATATACCAAACGGGATTTTCTAATTCTATTTTACTTGAGATAAACGTCATAAGTATCAGATCTATAATTTAGTATAAAATAAAATAAAAGCGGGATGAACCTCTGGTCGAGATGTCAAAAACGCTCACATTATTTGTAATGTTTATCAAGTATGATATTAATTGCTGTTTTTAATAACGATCATTTTTAAGCTCGTGGCTGTGTCCACGTTTCCATTTTCTAAACAATACATGAAGTTATTGCTCTCATTTATGAACTCGACCAAGGTCAAAACTATTTACATAAAATGGAAAATTATTCCGTCGTTCTTTAATTACACAAACCAGTTGTACGATGGAATTTTGATTATTGTTATAACTTTAAAAAATATATCTTATAGACCAATATTACTACATACAATATAGGAGTGTCACGAAGTATTTTACATTTCCAATAAAGCCAAAGTATCTTTTCAAATGTTTTCTTTTGAGTCTTCATTTGTCCGCAACCAAATTTTTGAAATGAATTCCTAAAATAACGTCGTTCTAAGGTTGAAGAAACTTTTATATTTACAAATTTATTTATTTATGATAAAAAATTACACCGGAACGATGATAGATATGATTCAGTATCATTAAGGGGGAATACTACTCTAAAGGGTTCATTTGTAAGCTATATTTGCGAAATTAATAAAAACTAAGGTCTTTTGAAATAAGGATTTTCCTTAATACTTATGGTTTCCGGATGGAAGCCGCGTCTGTGTTCAGATTTATGCCGACGTTTCGCAAACGTTTCAGTCTGCATCATCAGTGATCAGGGCTAGCAGGCTCTGATACTGAAGCTTCTTGTTGTTGGAAAGTCTTAATATACCTATGATTACTCATGCGGATCAGTGCTTCAGCCGATCACAAATTGTTTAGTTAATCAGCTGATCAATTAAAAAACTGGAAGGCCGGTATGTCAAATGGGGTTTACTTGGTATCCCCGATCCCTATTAAGGTTGTTTGGATGTTTCAATATCTCTAGACCTTCGCGGAGTTTTCGAGCGAAGTAACCTATAGAATTGGCTAGCATTTCTGTTTTTTCATATTCCACTCAATGTCCAGTGTCCACCCAGTGCTCAGCTAGGGCAGATTGAAAAAAATTACCGTATTTGGTACACCGTTGATGTTCTTTGATCCGTGTACTGATCTTCCTCCCAATTTCGCCTATGTACACTTTTCCATAGGAGCAGGGAATCTTGTATACTCCTGGGGCACTCAGTGGTGGTCTACGGTCTTTCGTACTGAGAATTATTTGTCCAATCCCTGTTTTTACGCACAAAGAACTCATGTACACCTTATCCTTAGTTTATTTGGGAAGCACATGTACAGCGTCACCGCTCAACCGAATATTCCGCTCGCCCAACGATCTTCTCAAGGGATCCGATTTATCGCCGGGAGTGAGAGTTCCTGGAAAACTCTCACTCGGTTAAGGTAGCAATAAACAAATGACCCATGCCTACATTCTTTGTGGTCCATATGTTTATGTATGTGTACGAGCTAGAGAACTTTCCCCGAATTGTTTAGAATATATCTTATTTATGAGTTAATGACAGACTGAGAATTTAAAAACATTGAATTCTGATTTGGGAAGAGAAATCGTGATCTCATTTTAATCCTTCATTTAAACTTGCCGCTCAATCCTAGTAAGAATATTTATCACTAGGCCACGACATGCACTGTATCCTCTAAGAATTTTATTCTGTACTGCAGGTTCCCAAGACATTTTAGTCCTAACCTACAAAATTTCGACTTCTTAAAAGCAGTATTACTCCTAACATTATTACTTCATGTATTATTACTCAATATACATGTGAAACGAATTAAGTAAAGAGTAAGAGAGTTAAAAGTGTAAACTCGTAACAAATGGCCAATATGGATACTGTTAATCAATTGCACGAATTTGCTAATACATGTTGGAAGGATATATTTTTTCAAGTACGAGATGCTGCAGTTTACATTGATCATTCTGCGGCAGAATGTCTTCATTGGTATCAAGGAGATAAAGGTTTTTTATTGTTGAAAGAAGCTGGAGCAGTTTCTGTGCATGAGTTGGCAATGTACAACTTCCATGTATGAAATATTATCTTTTGAAATTAGTTTCGTTTAATCTTTTTTTCTCATAATATTATTATATTTGCCTCTGACAGTATACTACAATAACAGATAGTAGCAAGGCTGTGCTAATTTATACATCAACAGATCCACTATTTTATCAACGAACACTTAAGTTGATCATAGAAAAAAACACATTCAATTGTTGCGTAGTTATATGTGCAGTGCATAGTAGTATATTAAACTATACATCATTATCAGAAATAGGAGAAGATGACAGTTATGATACATTAAAAAATGATATTTTGAGTTGGATGAACTTCAGAAATCCATTACAGGTATTGTTGTAAGTATATTACAAACCAATTTTGTATAATAACTGTTTACAACAATTTACAGGACTGCCATGTAGACATAATGTTCAGACCAATTTTTACTGCAAGTATAAATAAAAATGTATTCATTACACCACCATTTGGAGATCTGATGCCTCCAGTAGATGTATCGATGATAAAGAACTTTGAAGTTGAAGTGGATTTTTTAGTTAGTTCATTCCATAGTCTATGTACATGTTTGAATGTGAAAGATGATATTTTCGCTATAGGAAAACTCAGTGAATATGCTGCAGAAAAATTGGAAAAATTACCAGCAGCCATTGACAGAAGAAAAGTAAGTATCTAGATGAAAGTAACTAATTAATTCTAATAGATATATCAACTATATATACATATATAGTGAAATTATCCATACATTTTGACAGAATCTTATAGGCCAGAATGGAGTAAGCATTATTCTAGTAGATCGTACATTAGATTTATGTACCGCAACAAGTTATAATACAGAATCCTTATTAGGACGGATATTAAGTACCTTGCCACATTTACCACATCATCACAATGATGTTGCAGTGAATATGTCACAAATATGTCCAGAAATGGAGGTTGGTAAAATATATTATAACGAAAATAAGTTTTAATTTAACAAAAATTTATTAGAATTATTTTAAAGGAAAGTTCATCCTTGGAAAGTATCCCTGGATGTTTAGCAAGTGCGGACACTCATATGATGGAGATATTAATAGCTAAGAAGCAAAAAGATGTTTTACTGTCACTAAATAAACTACTTACTGAAATGACAATGGTTAAAGAAAGTCCAAAAACTAGACTAGCCACGAGGGTGTCTGTGCATAGTTTGGAAAAGCTCCTACATAAATTTCGCAATATTGAGAATATCGAAATATTAGAAAAGTCAAGTAAACATCTTCAGGTAACCATATATTGTAACGTTTATTGATAGTACAGGGATGTACGTAATTGCTCGGGGCTGGCGTCTTTAAAAACTTAGACGACACAGGATTAAATGATAAATTAAAATAACAAAGATTTATTAAATTATCGATGGCAGGTAGAGCAGTTTTTGATGTGCGTCAATTACCACCATCTAAAATAAATGTCGGTATTGTAGGAAAAAATAGTCAAGGAAGCATCAATCTAGGGATCTCACTGTTTTCGATCTGACAAATCTATTTTACAGATTTATACATTTTATACATATTTTCAGCAAATAATAGCTGTAATTCAAGCATTAAAATCGAATAAAACAGCTCAACTCGAGTTACTTATTAGTCTCGAAAAACTGATATTGCAAAACTTGGCAGCTAGTCGCGATTCATCGAGCATACTTGCACAGGTAGACAATTTTGTATGTTTAATATACCACTAATTAATTATAACAGATGCTATAGAAGATTTAATTAGAAAACTTACATGACGTTGTACTACATTCCTTTAACAGTTAAGTAATATCATAAGGACTCGTTCCACCAGAGGACTAGATATGGAGTATTTACTCGTGTTATTAACACATATTTACGCTCTTGCTGGAACAGAAGTTCGCTTTGCGACACAGCAAGAAGAACAATTAGAGCATACATTGGCTGATGCATTTTTTGAGGATATAAAAAAATATGATGAAAATTTAAACGGAGATCAAATGTCGATATATCAACAAACTTTACTTCTAATGGGTGATTATGATATAATATGCAATAATAATACTTAGGTAACAGACGGTGACACTAAATTTCTTCTTACACTTCTGTTAAACTGTTTCAACTAGTTCAAACAGATCGAAATACCTTACACACATACCGCACGATTGCGTCAGAAATGGGTAAAACAGTAACATCGTTATTTTGATTTGTCTTATTATTTCGCCAAATTATTATCATTAAGGTGTTTCTCGTTTGATAAAGAAAGCGAATAATTTCGATTTTCAATGAATTAATTTATAACGAATGGGAAAACTTAATTTATTTCTTTTTCAAAAGGCGCTACCGATGGCGAAAAAGCACAAAAATCTACACAAAAAATGGCTGAATATATTCTTCATTTACTGCGCGGCATAGGGAATCAACGGCAGTCTCTTGAGAATTATGAGTAATCATTTTTATTTTGAACGAACTAAAATCCTATAAAATAAATATTATTTTTACACTTTTCTTGTGTACCAGGTCATTAATGATCAAACCCAGCCCCCAAGAACTGGCGCAATCCAGAGGAATCATAGAACGTCTCACCACAGATTTACTTGATCCGGCTAAAGAAGAAATTCAAGATATAATGGGAAAAACAACCTCTCTCATATCGGCAGGGTTTAAGTATGAATTTTTAAAAAGGATTATTTATAGTAAATTCAAAAAACATAACAAAACGTAAAAGTATCATGAGAGTAGCATAATACTGTGCACTAAAATAAGTTTCTATTAAAATTACAGTTTACTTCTCAAAGGAAGAACGAAACTACACCCTTCTGATAATCCCTGGATAATAATTTATGTGTTGGGCGGTATAACAGCGGAAGAAGCTCGACTTGTTGAATCTATTGTTTCTTTGCACGGACCTCGTTCTCCTAGGATAACATTGGCAGGATCTAGACTATTAAGTCCTTTAGACGTTATGAACAAGGTATTGCTTTCAAATGTGGATATTTTTCAAAACTAGTTTAATTTCCTTTATCCTCATTGATCATCTTAGACTCTGTTAACCATGTTAAACCACATTCAGTTATTAAATAATTGATATTACTTTTATTTGCGGCAGTTTTAATTGTACACAAGTGGTTCTCCGATTTTTCGTCTCTATGAAGATTGATTTTGTAATTTATATTTTTCATTGTTAATTTCAATCCTTTCTCACTAGGGTCCTGTACTTTGGATACAAAATTGCTAGGTCTTGTATATATTATAGAAATATTAAACTGAGTAACACTTTTATGTAAAAGATCTAATAAATTGGCTATGTACAAATCCATTGCCCATACTCCGCCCTCGTCACGATTCTCCCAATAAAATGCTGAAATACTATCAATCGCAACAAGTGCTATGTTATAGTTCTCTAGTAATGTGGTTTCCAATGTTTTTAATGTAAGAAGAAATTGTGAGTTATTATAGCAATTGATAATATTTAGACATTTCAAAGAGGAGTTGATTATCGCATCCATCTCCTCGTTGCTTGGAAGTTTCTGATTATTGGATTGAAATGCACTTCTTATATAGTTAAACATTAAGTCAACTAATTTCGTAACCATAAAATGGTGGTCGGTATTTATAAATATCACGCCTATGCCTAATCCGATATTAACCTTTGAATATTCTAAAGGTAATATACATTTAGCAAGGAGCTGTGTCATTAATAATGTTTTTCCACTAGATACATTTCCGGTAATCTCCACAGTTTCCTTACACAGTAGTTCATCCGGGAATAATACATTACACAAACCCTTAAGGGATGGTCGATTACCGAGTCTTGTAAGTAACTGCAGCCCTGATTCTATTTGCCTAGTAGATGATTGCATTGACATTGTTTTACGAAGTAGTGAATTACTGCAACATTAAAATTCATAACTGTTATTAAACGAATTAATAATATATTTTTTCTTTGTGTAGTAATCACGTTTGAAAACTAAGGGTTACGTTTAGCGAGGGAAGTTCGTAAATTGTTCTCAAATTATAAATAAAAATATATTGAAAATTTCTTCATCCAACGGTTTCTTGTCAGCCGAAAACGCTTTGAATTGGGAAAGAGCCTTGAAATTGCAACGATATTTCCGCTCACCGATTTCAAGGGATGTTAAAACTATCAAGCCATACGAGCGACGCACGATTAATTACCATATCTTGTAAGAGAATGCATCTTCCTTCTAAGGTGATCGACGTGATGTCATTTAGTCAAGGCAAAAATGCGGAAAGTTCTGCACGATCTACAATGTATCTTGAAATATATTATTCAGTTAGAAATATATTGTCTATTTCAATCTTTAATTAACACTTGCAAAATATTATAAATGTGACAAAGTGCACCATCCGGCATATGTGCCTTACACATTTATCAACATTATGAGAACCCGCGGAATTTTTAGTCGGGTAAACAAGTCATAACTGAAATGTTCGATTTTCGTATACAATTAGTGAACCTTTTTTTATTTTTATCATTTACGTCGCAATCATATAAATATATAGTCATGACGTAATAACTCGCTTTTTAACTTCAAATAAAGAATCGAACAATTAATTTTCTAAAATGTGAATAGCTAAGTGGGCTAACGCGTAATAGCTACTATTATTTTAGATATATATATATATATATAACTAAGGTTTATGTCAGAGTTTGTATCTAAGATCTAGATGTGACAATATCCAAGATCAAATATTTACTTGAGGATTTAGAGCTATAGAAAATCTTGGACAAAAGCCTGAAAGATTGGTCAATATCTCTTTTACTTAGAAAAAAGCACTTTTAATCATAGGTACTCTAACAAATATATTCTTTTAGATTTGAAGTTTGGGATATTTTTCATTGTAATAATTATCGCTTTGACTCCAAATATTGAGATATTCTCTTTAATTAGCCAAGCCACTAGTTCTTTGGACAATTTTGATTATTGACTTGATGCAAACTTTTATAATTGGTTAATTGCATAGATAGGATAAGACAATTGACAATTAACAAGTGATTATCATTGCTACGATGCATGCATCTGATCTTAATCTTAGATATTACATATCTAAAGTTATAAAGATTATAACAATATCATCTGCAACAGCAAGTTTTCAACATGATATCTTACCTTGAAAATATATCGGAATTAAAGAAATATATCCCCATCAAATTTTATTAAGATATGTATGAACATTTTCTCAAGGAATCATCTTCTATCAGGTTCTTCTTTGCTACCTTTTTAATTGCCAAGATCTTTTGTAATGGTTCTGAATAGTATAGTTCTTCTGCAGAAATTACTTTTATAATGCCAATTCTGAAAATACAATGGAAAGCAATAAAACCTTATTTTCTACTGATTAAATAAAAGATTTACAACTTTTTTCAATAGGGCAAGATTGAACACTTGTCTGCTGCTTTTATTATGTGAATAAGGTCCTTTTGACAATATAGAATTCATAATATTACCACTATAATTAGATGAGACTTCACAGTGTTTTTTGAATATAGCAATGTAGCGAGCGGGGGTACACGCGTCTTATTTCTTAATTTTCATTATTTTAATATTAAGTTTAGAAGTTAAACTTAATATTATAAAAACACTATAAAATATTCGTGCATAATATATCACTTATTTATGAGAGAATCGCAAGATATCACTACTTACATCTCTAAACACTTCGAGTGACTTCGAGCAACGATCACTTTTCATTTTTTCAATTGAACAATTCAAATTAAGGTCATCGTACATAAAAGGTTTCTCTCGTTACCTCCGCATTGTGCACTTTTCAAAAAGGGCAAGTTCTCATTGGTTACTTAAAAATATCATCCAATAAGAATTTGCACTTTTTAAAAAGTGCAAAAAGTATAGGTAACGAGCCAAACCTAATATAATGTAGATGTAAAACGTGACCGTAAGGTAACCAACCAATCAGGGTGCCGTCACATGGAGCGCACTTTACGTACGCGCGTATCTCTCGCAGCTAATCGCGAAGTCGCAATTCCGTTCTATTTTCTACCGGAAACTAACACAATGACTACGCTTACACGTTTAGTTAGTACCGATCTGAAGGAATAGACAAATCTTAGACATCTCTACTTGTAAGGAATATTTAAGATTGGTCAATTTTTTAAAATCAGTATTAACTATAAACCGGTTTAGTGCCTACTTAGCCTAATTTTGATTGGTTACTATTTGGTGATTTAAAGTACTACGTATCTGTCGTTTCTTTATGTGGATGTGCAAGCAGAACCAATCATGTTAAGGCGCAGTTAGCCTATAGTGCTCCGGAGCATGTTAAAACCGTTTGCACGAACAGAACTTTTGTAATAAACTACGTGTACTTTGCTAAAATCTTCATTGACCACGTTTAGACGACGATCGTATGCCCGTTTCCTCCGACGTTAATCGAAGTCTAAACTCTGGTTAATCTATCTTAAAACTATATTTAAAAAATTGAACCAGGCCTAAACCACATCGGTGGAAACGGGCACTAATGTAAAAGAGAAGGCACAACATTGTTGAAAGTGATATACGAGTAAAGTATCAGTTTTCTTATTGGACAAATCCTTCACGAGAAAGATCTTTGACCAATGAAAAGTCTAATTTTCTGATAAGTATGATTGGTAACCCGTTGGGCTATATTAAAAATTTTTAATCGATTTCTCGAATATGAGGTTTCGAGGAATCGAAACTTTGATTTAAAGCGCACCACTGCCTGCAGCCATTTGTCGAAAAAAATTCTAACCTGAAAAAGAAAATGGTCGCATATCAGTTGGGGGTGTCGCCGTGAAGACAATAACAAAGCATTTTTCTTATATTGTCAGTGTGTACATGTTTGTGGTATGTAAGTTAATAGGAGATTTTTGTTAGTAAAAACACGAAACAACGAAGAAGCCGAGGATTTTGAGAAAATCTCAACTTTTAAGCGTCTTCAGGTAACTATTGCAGCTTAACTTTTATTCTCGATACTTATTCCAATGTTTATCTATTCATTTTAATACCTTATGCGATAAATTTGTTCGTTAGAAATGTATTTGGCTTATATATATTTAATGCTCCTTAAATAGTAGAATAAAGTTTCTTACAAAGTTCAAGGTTAACTTAGTGTAAAATTCAATCGTCTTTTCCATCAATGCACACAACTGACAGGAGTGGGATCTACGACCATTAGTTGACAATTAAGGATGTATGGGCAGTACAGTCCAGTCAGGAAATTGTAAAATCAACCAAAATATTTAATATGACCATTCAAAATGCAACCTTTATTTGTATGATAGAACTTAAAAAGAATAAATATTATTAATAAAGAAAAAAATTAAATGACAATGAGTATAAATATAATTGATAAAAATAATTGAATACAATGAATATGAAATCAGTTTGTTATTAAAAGTTTTCTATAGGATCAATTTTTTTAAATAATTTGTTGCTGAGAAATTTCTACCATTGATCTAATTTTAATGTTCCACAGTTTATTTGCTGATTTAGATTTTTCAAGTGGCTTCTTAAGATTTACAATATTTTGTCTTTTTTAGTCACATGTTGTTTTTTATTATAAATAAGGAGAAATTTGAAAAAACTATTGTAATGTTTTATCAGTTTCAATTATTTTTCTTTTATTTAAAAATTATGCTTCATTGAAAATAATGCTTTTGAATAGAATTATCTGTTGTATTTAAAGTCATCTGACATTTTAATTGTGTATGTGATAATTATGATTTTCATAATTAAGTATCGTTAACAGTCTTTATATGACTTTATCTACATTTTACTTATATGCCTATATACATATTATATCACTGAAAACATTGACTTATTCAACGACGTTACATTTGTTATTTGTTTCAGCAATGTCTTCAATAAATAGTGTTGAGTCATTTGGGACATTACAATGGGATATGATTGAACTTGCAGGACATCTCAGACAGGAACGTTTATTTGTCAGTTCAGAACAGCAGAATTTGCAAACACTTAATGAGAAGGTATGTATTGCATGAGCTAGAAAGATATCTTACTGGAAGAGGAATGTATTATTTTAATCTTGTGGTTTTAATGATATACATTTAATCGAACTATATGAAGTCTATGATATAACTCAATCAGTCGATATTTTGGCCATGTTTGTTTATTGCGCGATAACTGTCAAACGCATTGACTAATTTAGAATAAAAAGTTTTAAGCATATTTCGTAGGTAGAGCTAAAAGCGTATGGCAAGGAAAAAATAAATATTCAATTTAATTCTCATAATTTGTCATTTTTTCAATTTCAAAAAATAACTTAATGAGGCCTACTGTTAATAGGATCCTTAAAAAAAAAAAATTCAGAGCATATGTAGGCAATCTCTAATTTATCTGTGCAGAATGTTGCATAAAATTTCAGTTTCACTACACCTTCATCGTACGTAAATGAGGTATAAAAATTTCATTATAATGATGCATTGCGGACACATCTGAAATTGAGAAATAATTAGATTTTGTGAAAATAAAACGCGTGGTGATATTTTTATTCAATCATTTCCCGTGAAATGCGCGACGTCCATGGCTTCCCAACAATGCTAAAGCAAAACCTAAATTAGCACCAACTCTAATGTCTATTCATTTTTCTTTTGAACTTCACAAAACAGGACGTTTTGTTTCTTTAAATATTCTTATTATCTATTTTAAAATACAGTAAATTATCCCAGTGTCCTATTTTTGTGTGCCACTATAGTATCGACACAGATTATAATCCCGTATCTAACGAGCGCATATGTCATTACTAATTAATTGACCGATATAATCAATGGGTAGTATGGACTTCATTAAAGCTATAATAAAAAAAATGACTACATATACATATATGCTCCATTGAGAACTGGGACAGACAAAATTCGATCTGTGGTATTTAATTACCCCACGTGAGTAACTTTGTTTGAAAAGAGCAGGTGACTAGGACCGGGTTAAGGCTGCTGTTCAGCTCTTTCATGCGTGCACACGTGCACGGAGTGGCCACGTCAGAAACCTCATTTTCATTTTTCTCATACATTTTCCATTAATTTGTCCAATTATTCCGCGTACCTGTACATAACTAGGCTGTGTTTCGAAATCCACTGGGAATGCTCTGTGGATTATGACGTGACGCAATCGTAATACGACGCGTTTCACTTTAAATGAGTGTTCCTTTAAAAACTAAACAGATTGGAGTATAGACTACGTGCTGCCACTGCCTGACCTCTCTAGTTACAGTAGCTGGAATATGAACGTCATCAAGATTCATGACGTCATTGACGAAATTACACTGAACATTTGAAAACGGAGCTTTTAGTACTGCGAATACTGACAATGGTTCTCGCAATACGACCTTGGAATAGCTGAACAGCAGCCGAAAAGGTGGTTCAATTATTTAGACGCGCTCCAAAGATCCAAATTTGATTTATCTGTTTAGAGATAATTTAATTTTGAGCTGTGTGTAATTTGACTAAGATGTATTACCGTCCGTCGATATGCGGCTCTCGTTCCTCCTGAAGTTGCGGGAGGAGACGAAGATGCTGCCGGCGGCAGCGGGCTTAAGAGTGCCGGGACCGGGGATCGCTGTACGGCTACTGAAAGGGAGGGTCGACGACTTGGGCGAAGATGGAGGTCGTTGGACTGGCAGGACTTGGTTCCGGGCACTGCGTTCGCCAAGCGGACGAGCGGGCGAGAGATCGAGGGGTTGAGGAGCGTAGGGAGCCCCTGCGACACCTTCTTACCATGCGGCGTACACTTGTCGTCTTCTCCGTGAATTTCTTTGTCGTGGCATGCACGTGCTATGAGATCGACCAGGGTTCATCTAAGTTTATTTTGGTCAAATGATATAATCGCGCTGAATTTAATACACACTCGAAATATCTATACCAATTTTATTATTACAACACCAGTGTAACCAATTCGAATCTGTATCGATTGGTCCAAACGAATTTCCCTTGATCGCAGCTGGTAGTTGATATTATCAAATCTTTTTCTCAGCGTAGTGTGCCGTTGTAAGGTTACAGATGAGAGGAAGTTTGTCTGATACGGAATGGGAATATAAAAAATAAGTCGAAAAACATGGTGAAGAAATAATGTCTACCCAAACCGATACCGAGTAGCAAACGATGCAGGCGCCGCGAGGAATCAGACAAAGCTAGTAGATTATTAAGTGAAGTAATTCAGTGCTAGGAAATATATATTTTATTTTTGCTGGCTATAAGTACATAATAGCAAATTAAATATGTGTCTAATTTAAAAATATAGAAAAAATTTAAAATTTGAATAACCTACTTACTTACTAGTCTCGTGTACACCTATATATGGACTAAAGGGGTATTCAAATACTCTACGCATAGTTTGGATCTGTCTACCTCGATTATGAATCAGTACTAACAATTCTGTGCCTCATTTAGCTTACGATGATACAAGTAGACAAGTTAAGTCACTAGCGATTGCACTTTGGTCTAGATCGCATAGGGTTCAATGAGGTCACGCTCAAAGTGACATCAGTTTCACTATGACGAGATTTATTTCTTTTTGTTCGTAAGAAAATGGCTCCTTTGAGTGGAACTGATGTCGTGGCTTGACTGTGTCAGCCAATTGAAGCAGAAAAGGTCCCCGGTGACGTCACAGTCCAAAAGTGCAAGCACCTTGTCTATCTGTATTATGGGGCTTATCAGATGCTTTCAAAAATTTTCCCGAGAGCAATAAACTACGCCTTCTTCATTGTTAGAGAACTTGTTGGTCGTTAAAAAAAACGCTAAAGATGGGACCCGAATAGTGTCTAGAGGGTTAATATTATGACTACTTTAAAATGAAACATTGAAAATAATGAGTACGTGTAAAATCGTATGTTCGTTATCATACTTCACTTGCGAAAGGTTGAAATTTTCAGGCAATATGTCAAAGAAGGATATACACCTATTTGTACCTATTTAAATGTTTATAACTATTAATTATACGTGATATATTTTATTATATTCAATATGAATAACTGATTATTACAGGTTATATATATGTCATCTGATCTGGCTCAACAAGCATGGGTAACGGCTCAGCAAAGAGTTAATCTAAATCAGCTGATAGTATCAAGGCCGGACTGTACTCCAGCCTCCTGCTGCCAGAGAGCCAATACTTTGGAGAATTCTCAATTCGTTGACGGATATAAACATCTACGTTATCAAGTATGCTTGGCTTATGGGGAGTTCTTGGACGCATTACGAAAGTCGCCAAAACTTCTAGCATCTTGTCTCGTGGAAGGTGATAAGGTCGTACCGGAGATGATG
>JARPRH010000716.1:36314-46797 GCA_031763665.1 Calameuta haemorrhoidalis
TATTGTTTTAGGTCAGAAATTTTGTTTTAGGTCAGAAATTTTGTTTTAGGTCAGAAATCTTGACTTAGGTCAGAAATCTTGACTTAGGTCAGAAATTTTGTCTTCGGTCAGAAATATTGTTTTAGGTCAGAAATTTTGTCTTAGGTCAGAAATTTTGTTCTAGGCCAGAAATTTTGTTCTAGCTCAGAAATTTTGTTCTAGGCCAGAAATTTTGTTCTAGGTCAGAAATTTTGTTCTAGGTCAGAATTTTTGTTTTAGGCCAGAAATTTTGTCTTAGGTCAGAAATTTTGTTCTAGGCCAGAAATTTTGTTCTAGGTCAGAACTTTTGTTTTAGGTCAGAAATTTCAACTTAGGTCAGAAATTTCACTTAGGTTAGAAATTTCAACTTAGGTTAGAAATTTCAACTTAGGTCAGGAATCCTGACTTAGGTTAGAAATTCCAACTTAGGTCAGAAATTTCAACTTAGGTTAGAAATTTCAACTTAGGTCAGGAATCCTGACTTAGGTTAGAAATTCCAACTTAGGTCAGAAATTTCAACTTAGGTTAGAAATTTCAACCTAGGTCAGAAATTTCAACTTAGGTCAGAAATTTCAACTTAGGTTAGAGATTTCAACTTAGGTTAGAAATTTCAACTTAGGTCAGAAATTTCAACTTAGGTTAGAAATCGTGACTTAGGTTAGAAATCCTGACTTAGGTTAGAAATCCTGACTTAGGTTAGAAATCTTGACTTAGGCTAGAAATCTTGGCTTAGGTTAGAAATCCTGACTTAGGTTAGAATTTTTGACTTAGGTTAGAAATCCTGACTTAGGTTAACTTATGTTAGAAATCTTGCCCACTTGCCCGCAGCGGCCAGTGCGTTTTCCACTTAAATACTCATTTCTTACCTGTTCATCTGCCCGGTTTGTCAGTCACGGGCTCTTGGCAAGAAAAAACACTCGCTGATTTATGTATTTATTATTTTATGTATTTAATAATTCCTAATGCAATTAATAAAACCAACCAATAAGCATAGTTAGCGAATCAATATCAAAAAAATAATGACAGAGTCTCCAACGCAAAAATCCTGCACGCTGATCCATGCACGTTACGATTCTAGATCTAACATTTATAAAATTTCGTTCAATGATTACGGTTTTGGTTCCTTATTTGTCGATTATCATCGAATATCCTTTTCGGTATTAGTTATGATTATGGTCCCTGATACTAATTTCTTATTCACTTATATACAGGTTATACAGTACAGATCTTTATTGGTAATATGTTAATTGGTATTTCTTTTATTACAGTAATAAATCACACTGGAAACAGCCTCAAACAACTTATCCTAAATGCATGCCTACTCTAAACTTCTTTTGCAAAAGCAACGGGAAACGATTCCGTTACGTGTAAATTTTGATATATTATCGAATGTTGAATTTATCGAAATTTTTTGATTTCGCTCGCCTTGGTCCCCAATCGCGAATATGTATATTAGATTATAAAAATATAATGAAATACTGTGGAAACATCGAAGTCTTCTTGGTTATAGTACGCTACACGTTTTCGACTGAAATGTTTAACGTAATAAAATTAAGTTATGTAATAGTTTTAAAATATAACTATTTCTTATCCATTTATTTTATGCTTACTTTTGATTTTGCATTTGTCACGTTACTTCCCTTCGTCCCATTCTCTGCCTCAGGTTGTTTTTTATTCCTAAATAGTTTCGCCATTTTCCCACCTATCAAAAATCATGTAGAAAATATCGATGAATTTTTTATTATACTTAAAAAAAAGGTTATCAAGACCAATTACCTGTTTTTGCCAATGGAGAAGGTACAACATCCGTATCATCTGTGGCTTCGTCTTTTAATTCTGTGTCACGGTTGTCTTTGTCTTTTTCTGCTCCGATATCTTCGTTTTTTTCGTTACCAATATCTTTGTCCTTGACCTCCTTATCTTGGACAACATTCAGATTGTTTTTTTCACCATCAACTTCCAAAGTTTCTTCAGTAGCGCTTTCCGAGTTAGCCAAATTTGCCTCACGACTATTTGCTGAATTTTGTTCAAAGTTCTCTTTAACTTCGTCAACAGTTTCGTTTTTCATTACACTCGTTTCCGGCGTTTTAATCGTTGATAAACTTATTTCTTTGACAGGTGTGGTCACCAGTTCCGGCTGAAGATGCGTCATAATCGAGGAAGAAGTTTTTTCAGATGAAGCACTGTCGGCGCTACCAACTTTTGTACGTGGTGGTTTTGGCGGTGGTACCGGAAGCGGACTTAAAGTAGTCTTTCCGTTTATTATTTCATTATCAGTTATTGATTTTATTTGTTTACTATCTTCGATCACTTCTTTATCTGAATTAGAAGATCGCTCGCTAACATCAGATATTGTTCGTTTTTCGTTAGAAACATCATTGTCATTGGAAACATTAGTATCTTCGTCCAACTTTTCAACATGTTTGTTAATAATAGATGTTTCAGAGACTTTGTTACCGTTATTCCCCTCCATGTACTCTGACATCTTTTTGGCTATTTCCGGTTTCTCAACGTTATTCATCGAATCTTTGATGCTGATATTATCATTGTTTACCATTTCTGTAGTACTCGGTAACGGATTACTCGTAGATATTTCATTATCCACTTCAATTTTCTCAGACTGTGTCACTTCATACTGGAGTCTACCGTGTGGAACTTTCAACGGAGGTAAAGAATTGTTTCTTGCGACTAATGGATCCTGTAGAGATCATTACAAACTGTTCAAGTGACACTAAGTTATCATACAGTTAATAATTATGTTAAAAAAAAAGTACTATACCATTTGCAGAGAATCGGATTCATTATCTAATTCCCGTCTGCGACCCACCAATATAGTATGGCAGCCGCCACAAGAAACCTTAGGTAAAAAAGCACAACATAACATTACAATTATCATTTATTATAAGGTCGAGTGAATAATTACGTTTGTTATGAAAAGTTCCTGATATTTATTGGCCCAAGTCAATTCATGAACATTATTTTCATTCTCCTCCAGTCCCAATTTGCCGTGTCTGCCATCGCCGCATGTGAACAATTTGCCAGATTCTGTCAAGATACACCAAATATTTTATCATATATTCAGTATGACTGTATGTTGTAACTTTTTCTACAAATTACCAGTAATAATTGCACTGTGACTTTCTCCACAAGCAATTTTCGAAATTGTTTCTCCTTGCAAATTGTCTTTAGGAAGAAGCTTTGGTGTCTGCACTTCAGTTACACCAACGCCCATACCTAATTGTCCACTGGCATTACTGCCAAAACAGTGTACTGTCCCAGTATCTAAAATAAAATTGAAGATATGACTGTGGATTATAAAATATTGTATCCTTTAAACAGTTTTTAAGTTAGCAATTCTTTGTGATATGGACAATCCTTATATGCGAAATACCAATGTAATATTACTTAAAGGTTTTAATGGTCTTTAATAATCTAATTAATTTGATTGATTATTTTTCCAATCAATCCGAACTTATAGGTAATCAATAGAATAATAAACCATTGATGGTTTCTACTTGTTAAAATTAATATTAATATAATAACTCACCTGTTAATACCAGCGTATGGTGACCGCCACACGCGACATCAACAATTGGCATCGATAGTTGCAATAACTTCGGTGTGACTTGAGTCGAGAAATTTATGACGACTCCAATTTTCCCGCTTTCAGACTCGCCGCAAACATAAAGCAAACCAGTCTCTGAAATAATTATTCCACAAAACTGAAAAACCCATAGTAAAAAATTTCCAAAAAGATAATATCACTAAAACAAAACTGACCGGTCAAAAATGCAGAATGATAATATCCAGCACTAATTTGTTTAACGGGTTCAGGAATTTGAACCTTGGTAGGTTTATTAACGAGACCCGAAATCCCAGGAAGACCCAATTGGCCTTCCAGATTACTACCCCAAGCCATGACATCACCTTCGCTAGTAAGGATCATCGAATGATGGGAACCAGCCGCAAGCTGAACTATCCTCGGTCCTGCCAAACCGCAATCGTGTACCAAAACCGGTGAACTCGAACTATCGCCAGTGATCATGCTACCACGACCAAGTTGACCCTCCTGGTCACTTCCGCACGCAAAGATCTTTTGACCACCTAAGGAAATGAGAGTATCGATCGTTACCTTGGTATTTCGTGATACATTCCATAACAGAAGACCATTACTTTTTACCCTCGAGAAAATTCTAGTTAAGTCTGTCTAGTTACGCAGTAGATACTATATGTATACGCACATATCATAAGCAATGCATAAAATATATATACGTAGAAAGAACTTTGAGAAAGTTCACTGACTCTTGGATACAATTTTCTTAGTGCTTACCCGTGCATATGAGAGTATGCGCTCTGCCGCATGCTACATGGGTCACTTTCTCCGGTTTTAGAACTGGAAATCAACAAAATCATTACTTATACCTATATATACATCTACATTTTACACAGCTCTTTACCAGCCATCGGACTCACGCGAAATATTGATCGGTTATACTCACTTTTCACGCAGGACGGTTTGCTAACGTGGTTCTTGTGTCCAAGACCAAGTTGACCCCAGTCGTTGCTACCAAAAACGAAGAGTCTGCCACTTTCTGTAGTGATATAATCGTTTTATCGAATTACACAACAACAATAGAATACAGCAATTTTATAACATTAATATATTATGCAGCCCTGTTCAATACCAATACACCAACTACAGTTAGTTTTAATATAGAAAACAAATGGTTAAGCCAACTAAAGTTGGTACTGTTAAATTCAATAATCTTATATGAGACTAATTAGTTTAGACACGCCAATAGCAATTAGTTCGATAATTTAATTTCCACGGGAAATCAAACTTCATTCGGTGACGTGGGGTCGATTAGCTCTATATATAGAAAGAGATGTTCAACAATGTATAACTTATCAGATTTTAATATCCTCTTGTTTTTCGAGCTGTGCACTCTTTTTTTTCGTGACGCATTCAACAGTGCATTACCTCTAGCGTGCAGCGTGCATTATCGATCACCCCTTTGGTGGACAGTGGCTATCCTATGTATAAACTGCATGCACGACATGCTGCAGCAGCTGTAAATCATGCGAAGTTCGATCCTAAACTTTCCACAGTGGAAAAAGATATGTTTACGCATAGCAAAAAATAAAATCTAGAATCGATTTTCTAACGGAACAACCGATAATGCTTCTTTTGTTCGATTATTAATTACTCAATTTTTAAATCAACCCTGTGGCCACGTGCGATGTAACTGAGCCTATAGGAAGTCGTTCACATATTGATTTCCGTATAAATCATGCATCGTAATATTGCAATCGATAGGGTTCTTGTGTATATATGTCGATGCATTAAGCAGACTTGGTTATGGTTTCTTTAGATCTTCCGTAACAGTGCAAGTACATGTATATAATATCACGTATACCAAGAACAAAGATATACAGTTCTCTTCACACATGCATCAACGATGAAAACTCTCAATGAAACTTACCACAAACAACGGCTGAGTGTTCGTCCCCACACGTTACGTCCAAAACGGGGTCGCGTCTGATGAAGAAATGAGACGCTACATTATCGGCGAATCGGCTTCGACCGATGGTAAATACTGCGCCAGTTTCTGAAACAGACAGTACATAATTCTAGGTGTAAAGCGTGACTGCCAACCGGGGACCAAAATGTCAACATAACCCTAATTCATTGATCTAACAACTATAGCCATACGCTGCGTTACCGTGCTTACGTTATCTTGAATAATTAATTTTATCTGTATACAGTTTTTTATATTCTCTTATAAATATATATATATATTTATAGTATTCTCTTATATATGTATATATATATATATATATTTATCACGTACATGTATATGGTATAAATTTAAGAAACAATTTGATACTATGCCACAGTTCAGGCACCCGATGTTAACTAAATCAAAAGTAACTTAACGATCCTGCCAGTTTATCTCGAATCTTAAAGTACGTTAAGCGAAGATAAACACGCGCCTCAACCCACTCTTGATACTTTCGCCATTTGACTTTGCAAATATAATCAGAAAACGTATTTTTTTTCTTAAATTTTCGTTTCCTTGCAATAATTATAAAACTTAAGATTTCTATAAATTCTTGGTACACATTTCTCTGTTGCTTCAGAAACCACCTGTGGCCTATCAATAGTTCACAAAGTGTTATTAAATGTCCAATCAGTTATTGTAATATCGGACCGTTCTCATTTGATTTTGTGACTGTTCTAATATCAGTTTACTATATTAATGATCCTGAATTTCTAAATTGTTATACAGAGAGGTCAACAATGTGACATTCTACGTTAACCTACCTTCTATATACTATTTCACATTTCACGTGAACCTTGCGTTGAATTTACGCTTATGTTTTCCATATCAAAAGTTCAAACGTTCCTGTTCATTATTCATGAGACATTCATCATTCGGACCGAAAGACATATAAAATGGAAAGCATAATAGATGCAGGAACCCGTGGAAATCAACGTTAAAAGAAAGACCCTGCTATTCTTAAATCTTCATTTATGCTTTATGTGACTAAAAGATATACAAGAAATCAGATATGATGGCTTTGTTCTAAAAAAAACCTGAAAAACATAACAAATGGTTATTATGCTAAATAATACTATGTAATTAATAATATATGTCATATTATATAAAATGGCGATACGATCTCGTCGTTGACGTAGGAATTTATTAAAGTTTTGTAACCCTATGACATAGGTCAATGACACTGTTTAAATAAAACTATGAAAAAAAATCTATCGTACCAATGATCTGATAACGTGAGAATTTACACAAGATCGATATTGATATGTAGAATGTGCTAATTTATTGATAATAATACTGTCTATTATATCTTTCAAGAAGAACATAACTTGGATAAGTGGAGTTTAGAGACAATTTTCATTCTAATTTTTCATGGGTCTGACGTGTATGTCAAAAGTATCAAGAGCTTCTACCGGTCTATATAAAATATAGACTCAGGCTTCTTCGTAATGGGAAAGTTTCTGAAGCGGGAAATTTGATTTTGTATAAAAGCAATAATAATTTCTTCTTATTTATAATGGTGCTGAGTGCTATTATAAATTCTTGTATTTTGATGCAATTGTTTTAATATAATTTTACCCGGTATGTTGTCTATATCCGGCAGGCCCATGTTTGTACCTTGCGCCACGCAACCTGCAGACTAAACCACCGACTGGACATTGCTACTATTGCTAGGAACTTCAACTGGACGTTGCCTAGCAACTGGAAATCAATTCCGAATGGTTCCGAAGTCGACTAGTCTTACGATAAGAATGGGAACGAACGTTCACGACTATTAGCTGCGCGAAATTTGACTTGCACATTTAACGAGGGAACATCAATTATTAAATATTTTGATTAACTGTACCGTCTTGTTTCTTTCCTTTGTCTTTATTATTTATGTACTATATGGTTTTATACTTGCGTAAGAAACGTAGAGTTACAGGCAAATGTTATTGATTACTCAATTCTAATGCTGCTTATGCTAATTGTAAAAATAAGAAAAAATATTCGTTCTCTACATTACCTGGGATCTACTATCTACTATCCTCCCTCTCTCATCCGTCCTCGCCTCATTCTACAAAGAACTCGAGTCCTAGTGGAGTGCGATTCGCGACGAAATTTAAGCCATGCATCTTTAACGTCCCTAGCCAGCTAATGACCCTAGTCAAATAACACTTTATTTTGTCCACTTTGGATCATCAGTGTACTTGTACATTTTGATTCAAAATTGAATGCTCTTTTGATTTTCGGAAGAAAAATTGCATCATCCCATTGAAAAAAGAAAAGTTGACCTTCCAATTATCTTAGCACCTGAACTCAGGAAGGAATTCAATAACGGAATCTTCCGTTCACCTTGAAACCCTGTAACTTCTGTCTGAAACATTTTTTTATATCTGGTGTTGTTTCCGAAAAAATCGAACTGGTCACTATAAATGCTCCACCCCGTGGGGCTCTTTCTTGGACCATTCTACTATTACACTTCCCGATAAACACATAAAAGCGAGTCAGTGATGGGCACTTACTGGCTTCACTGCATCTACCAACGGACTGGCAACGATTGAGTGCTAAGGCAGTCTTGTGTGTTTGCTGGGTTGTATTGGATAAATAAAAAAGTATAAAAATTTGTGCCTTACGGCATACAATAGAAAAAACATAAACGATTTAGAGTCTTTTTTGTAAACTTAAAGTTATGCAAAATATATAAATTGTTACTCTTACACAGTTATTATTCGTGGAATAAATTGAAACGGCTGTATATACGGTTATGTAATTATTCGTCGAAGAGAATTATAATATCGAGTATTAGAAAATTTGAAAATATAAGATTTCAAAATTATAAATAAAACTACAAATTATGTTGACATGTTTTTAATAAGCTTGTTCTTTTGTTATCCATCATCAAAAACTACAGTCTGCGATCACATGAAACATACGGGGAAATCTTAATGTTTCGGCGTTGTAAAGTATTTGAGACTACTGTTTAACAATGACAGATTGTAGATTCAAATATACGTAATGTAGATTGACCAGAATCTACTTTCGAAAAAAAAAGATTTCATCGGATTTTAATTTTTTAAAACGCACTGAAAGATTCGAATATATTGAAATACGAATGAAAACAACATACATATATGTATACGCTTGTAGCGGCAGCTAATCTGCCTAAGCTGTGAGCCACTATCGCACTTTCATATGCGTTGTGTCCTCGTGTTCCACTGCTATTGATGTGATTGATCTAGAGATGCGAAAAATAAATGTGACCGGTAGTATTACCGTATTCTTAAAAACCTGTACGTGACCGCTATTAAAATTACCGTATTAAATAAATTTATTCATCTATCCATATATGTTGAGCAAATCTTGCTGTGAATTAGTTTACATACACCCTTATGAAAAGAAAGTAAATTATAAAATATTATAAAAAGGTAGAGCCGTACTAAAAAATGTAAGAGTGATAGACGCAGGACTTGTTGAAAACTCTAGTTAACAAGCAGGCTAGATCTAACAAAAATAAGCTGACTCCTTGTCCTAGTATACTTATCTTCTCAATGATGACAGTTAGTGACAGTTTCTAGTGGATACATAATAATTTATTCTTTCTTCCCACGGGTTATCAAACCGATCATCATTCGTTTAATTTGGAACAGTTATGTTTCGAGTGGTGGTGGACACTGACACTATTAATTACAACCCAGTTTCAGGCAACTTTGAAAATATAACCTGTTGTCTCCTCTGTAATCTCACCTTCTGTTAATATTATTTAATGATAATTACTAAAGCGATTCCTTAAATTTACAGATTATGCATCATTAATTTCTCCACTCATTCGACCTATGAGCCGTGTGTAAATCAAAATGCGCGGGTAAGTCGCATGAGTCTTTGACTTCTATCTTCTCTATATTTTTCCATGGTTTAAACTATTGACACCGTGCTATTGACAGTTGTGTCTGGTGTGTCAGTTATACACATTGTATACGAATACGATAGATTTCTTGTAGATTCAATTTTGTGCGGGACTCAAGTGTTTTTTTTTAAAATGATGCTTCATAAAGTGAGCATGAGACTGTGCCGATTGTGTGGTAAGGAAAAGCAACAAGGAACCGACGTTTTCAAAGATAAAATTAAAGGAGCCGTTCTTATCTCTATTATAAATAAATATTTTTCAAAAGAGGTAGGCAATGGATTATTATAATACTGTTTATGGAAATTAGTAAACTTTAGAAATATACAGAATATTTCTTTTCCCAGGTTATTATTATATCATCCACAGATGGCTTCTCAAAGTTCGTGTGTCTTGAATGCGAACAGAAAATATGTATGTTTGATGAATTTTGTCTTATGGTAGCTAATGTACAAAAACAGCTGACTGCTCCTTCTTTGGAAATCGATTTTGCTGAGGTATTACTCTTATTTTTAAGAAACCTTAGTTAAAGCAGTTCAATATTACTGTAAAAAGTGTTCAGTCATTTACGAACTTGTCATTATAGTATAGTAACAGTTCTGCATTTAAGAATTTAATGCTTTTGTAAATGTTTTTTAGGATATGCTGTGCCATTTGAAAGAAAATGACCTAATAAAAAAAGCAGACTTATCAGTACCACAAAAACGAAAATATGGTTGCCACATATGTTCGAAAACATTTCGATGTCCAGCACATGTAATAAGGCACAAACGTATCCACACGGGTCTGCGACCTTTTATTTGCGATGTATGTATTATAAATTTACTATATGACACACGTATCAACTTACATAGTATCTCCATTTTCAGATATGCAGAATGTCCTTTAACCAGCAAGAAATCTTGATAAAGCACAAAGAGAGTCATGCAGGGAAAAGACAGTACCAATGTGCTAATTGCCATCAATCATTTCGCTATAAAGTATCATTGAAGTCTCATTTAATAAATTTTCACACAGATGC
>JARPRH010000716.1:58018-70355 GCA_031763665.1 Calameuta haemorrhoidalis
ACTGTGAGCAATTTTCGGTAGACTTTTTCGTCTTAAAGAAACAGTTGCCAGTATGACTAGTCCCTGGATTCTCTTGGAGAGTACTTTCTGATGGTGTCACGGCATCCGGTCTATGATGACGGCTTAACAGTCGTCTAGAGGGAGAACTAGTGGATGTTCCTGCTCCATCCTGATCAGTTATCTTCTCCGAGGAGCGGAATAGCTTTCTAAAGGCAGCCACCACCTTCTCTTTTGATCTCGTTGTCATTTTTTTCTCTGGCAGTCCTTCACTCTCTCCTATTAATTTCAAATTTATGAGTTTCTATTGATGTAAGATTGCATACAAATATACAGATATATATTCAATTTTAATGCTAATTAATAGTAATGAGTTTGTTAAACAATTAATAACATTCCTGTTAAGTATCCCCTGTTGCGTTTTCTACCAAAACAAACAAATCTCCCAAGCACCAAGTAACTCGAAACGCGTAACACGGTGACTGTACAAATAAAAGATTCTTATGACAAAACTGTATTATTGTCAACTATAAGATACATTACCAAACACATGATCATATAAATTTTATTATACTAAAAAAAGGATATAGCAGAAACACTGAAAATGATACCTATAAACCAAATAAAAGCATAAATTTACACAGCAGAATTCCAATATCAAAGGAGTAAGGTTTCTGACGTAAATTGAATAACTGAAAAAAAGAAAACGTGATAAGAATTCAGAAACGTATAATCAAATGAAATACTGCAGAAAAACCGACTTCAAGAGATATGTCCATTGATTTCCGCGAACAGCACAAGAGCACAACGAAGCAAATAAGAATCTTTATTCCCAAGATTTTTTCAACCACCGTCATTTTTTTCTGTTTCTCTCTCTCTTCCTATCTTTTAAAATTTTCACAGTACATTTCTTATATATTGTATCAAGGGAAAGACAGTGATCTTTTTAGTCTTACTCACCCATAATTTTCACTATTGACACATAATCGAGCTATCAACGAGACAACAAGGTTGACTCAAACCCAGGCGAGGCTCTATCACGTAAGGTAGGAACAGAAGGGCAAGGCGCAGTCTCCGAACTCATTGAACAGAGTGGACGGACTGACTATACCGTATGAGTGAGAAATGGCTAACAGCAGTGAGGGATAACGCCATGATAGAAAGAAAATAGTGGTAAGAAGGGATGATGACGATGACGTCGGTGGTGAGGATACAGCTCCAGGGAGATTTTACATATACTATCGATCCACTTTTATTGTTGATACCATAGTGGAACCTCAGTCCATTACATAGAAGGCAATAATCAGGGTGTGTACAGAGAGTGATTGGATACTAAAAAAAAATAGCTGTGGTACTTATAGGGTAATGATTGGTGACTGTATTGTTATCGAGTTCGATAATATCTGTTCAAGAAATTCTGACACTCTTATACTATAATCTGACTATTGCAGTCTTTCTATGTACTCGTTAAAATTGAAAGAAATGATTTAAGACTGTTTTAATAGTAGGCTTGAAAACATTGTTTGTTAATTTGCTCAAGTTTTATTACTAGTGTTTTGGTATATGCAGGGTCAAGCAAGTTTTGAAAATTGAGACTTCTTTTATTGCGAAAATTCATTTATTCAGAATGAATATTTATCAATAAGGATAATTACTTTTTTCAATATACTTAACGACCTATTTTTATGGTCAAACGTTTGTTATAGCTATGAGTGGTATTATTTGAATGTATTTGAAATTACGTTATACATTTATTTGATTTCCCATGGGTCTATAGTGTAACTTCTAAGATATCTATGGGTAAACATATATTCCAAAATACGTTTTATCAAGAAAATATATATTAATAAAATTGATATGTATTGGTTCCAAGCCCATTTTAACTCCTGCGAAAATCCTGATTAATCCTGAATCGAATCTTCCGAGTAAAAGATTGTACCGCGTTTCACAAATTTTTCTATTTTGGGAGAACCCGCTTGCCACGTTACTCCAGTACTTGTGATCTTGGTTGCGACTAAAAATTGTCACGACTTGATTTTTAGATACTGTACATGGTAAAAATACGTCCCATTATTCACATCAGACTAATGATGATGATTCCACTGCCAGCACAGATGTATTTCTTGAGGTCAGCTTACAATTTCTCCACCAAATCTTAGTTGCGAGATGTACACAGGATAATTATCCGAAGAAAGATACTGATTTACTAAACGATCAAGTTCAAAAATACAATTTAAAATTACAATATACATCTGAATTTTCACAGAATTATAGAAATATCGTTTATGATGCATTGGGTTCTAATAGCAATGTCTACAGCGATTCTTTAAAAAGTATTGCTCAAGGAGAGAGTGAAATGGAATCAGCCAGCAGTTTCTCTTTAAGTTTTGTACAGAAAAGACTCGAAAGAACTAAGTCAAAGTTCAGCATCTCCTACAAGTTTACTAATAAAACTTCCCAATGCCATTAAGAATTTTTTATGCAATAAGCCATCCAAAAAAAAAAAGTGTAGACAAATCTGACTCAGATGTATCTAGAAACTCCAAGGGTGAAGTTCACAAAGGAATTCATTTTATTAATACCTTCATGAGACTACTGATGGTCTCTATTAGAAGAACAATGCAGTGACTATTAAGCCTAGTATGATGGAAACTGATGTAACATTAGAGAACTGTACGATAACTTCAGAAAATGAATCTCCTATTAATAACAGAGTTTTAAATATCGAAACTGAAAATATTGTTCCTATACGGTATGTCTAAGCATCTTCTCAAATAAGTCAAAATGTAGACGAAGAAAGTATTCTGGAGAGATTTTGCAGCATGAACAAAAATAAATCTCATCATGTGACAAAAACTATAGTGAAATTCTAGTTGAAATAAAAACTGCTTCAAATTCTTTAGTATTAGAAAAACAGTCAAAGCAAAGCATACTTCAAAATAATTGTGAGACAGTGAGAGGTCGGCACTAGAGGTATTACTTCGACACATATTTATTGATAATGAAAACTACAAAGTAAATCAACCAGTAGAAAAAGATATCAAAAGAGAACAGGTATGAAACATATAAATAAAGAATATAAAGTAATAAAATCAACAAATTATAATCTTTTTCAACTATCCGACCATTAGAGACTACCTAAACGTCAATTATCCAAATTAAGTATATGCTCATCGTTTGGAAGTCTTTCATATACTGAGGATGATATGGAGAAACAATTACTAATGTCTGAAAGTTCTTAGCAAATGGATGATTACAATATGGAATGTGAATCAAATGTTAAATCTGAAAATAATAATTTGTCAAACGCGTCTAATGATTATCAAAAGATTAACAACATTGAAAAAAATTGGCATAAAAAGACTACATCATTTCATTCACTCCTTAGTAAACAATCCAGCCAAGATCAATGTGAATTGGTCAATACTATGATACGATGGTGGGGACCACAAGTAAATTATACAACATGGCCATAAAAAAAAAAGACAAACATCCTCTAATTCTGCTTATACTGAGCATTTAAGTTAACTCAAAAAATTGTTTTTGTAATTATCTACTGTCACTCCTGATCATCTATCTTAACAAATGAATTGAAATAATAATTTGAACTGTCATTGTTAACATTTCACAAATTTCACAAAAAATTTAGACTGTTTTTAATTGACTAACTGAGTTAATAACTAAACTTATATAGTAATTTGCACTGCCATCTATTCAGAGAATTGTTTAAATGATTTGCATGAATGTTAGTCTACTTGTTACTAACATGATGTGTAATGAAACATAACTTAACGTGGCATAAGCCAACAAAACAAAAAGATGGATTTTCGGCATAGGTTCAATGTCGTTTAGTTATCGACCCATGATAACGTGACGCATTAGAAAATTGTGGATCTAGCTGAGGACTTTCCAAAATACCCCCGGAAATTTCTGAAGCATAGCCAGAAGATCTCGTTGCCCTACTGGTTGGTACCAAAAATCGATTTGCAGTGGGAGTGATTCTCATGTCAACGTGTGCAGAATCTTGATGTGATGTAATCGGTTTCGGTTCACGAGAGTATTTAAAATTTTTGGAAAATCTAAGAAAAATAAACCATTAAGACAGTCAGGAAAAACAATTTCAAATATTTTTTTTCGCAAAACATCAACAGTTTCCTACCGAGAGCTTGTAGCACTGTGCAAACTTATAGAATCTGTACATGACATAGGAGTTTCCCCTTGATGATATGCAACATTTGTTTTGTTACACTCCATTTTCTGATAATGTAATTTACTCTTCTGAGCCGGCATACTTTTTTCCAGCATTATATGTTTCTGCATAACGTTCTTCATGTCGTGTTCCAGACGCCAATAAAGTGACTTCAATGCAATATATTTTGATTCCTAAAAAAAGGAATCTCAAATACCATTGGCTAATCCAAGCTCCTTCCAATATTTTTATACTTGACGTACCAATTTTGCATATTTACGCAACGTAATGCGTAACTGATTTTCCTGAAATGTTGCCGTTTGTACAACTTTTTGAAGTACTTCTTGCATTGGGGTAAAATATGGGGCAATGTTCTGCGGCAATGGATCATTCAGACAAACTGAAAGAGCATTTTCGGTTCCACATTCGGGACATCGTTTTCCCGCTTATAAGCCATGTAAGAAACATCGTTAAACTGTATTATTAACTTCGATTTTCTACTTCATTAATAACACGTATACGTCGAAAGAATGATTTTATTACGTTTCAATTATCAACCAGGAATGATTATCTTACCTCGTGGCATGCATTTGCCGCAAAATAAATGACCACATTGTAAGAGGGAGAATTCAATCTTCGATCCATCGAATTTCGTAAAACATTGATTGCACCGAAACTGATCCATGGTTATGAATTACTAAAAAAATTATTAGCTTCAGATAAAAAATGTAATAAGAATTTCATATATTTTCATTTTCACATTTATTTCATATTAATAGAAGTCCCTATTCTCGAACCGTAATATAAATTTGTACTGCGTTAAAAATTTATCACGAAAATATCTGACGTTTTGAAAACATTCATTGATTAGACCTAAGAGAAACATGTTTTAATCTGCAAGATAGCTCCATGATAAGAGTGCAGTTTCACTTAAAATGGCCATCTCCTTATGATTCACATTCAAAAGAGTTACGAGATATGAATCTAATGTAGCAATTACATTAAATACAGGTGTATGAAATACTTTTTAAAACAAAAAAAAATAAAATAGAAATAAGCAAATCTAATTCAAGTATTATTTACTTGAAGGGCTGCATGGATATACACGACTCAACGCCATTTTTTTTAAAGAAACTGGAGCCTTATTATTATATTGTTAACGTGCCTTACATGGAAAAGTTTGTTTTAATACTTTTTATTTTGATGTGGTTCGTGGACCTGGTTCTCGTGAAAATAAAAAAAAAGAAAGAACCGCTCTAGCCGTTACTGGGGTACTCTATGTTACGGCAATCGAAATGAATAAAAAAAATAAGAACGGTATTTAAAAGTTTGAACAAATTCCTATCTATGCTTACAAAAGATTCCGCATGAAAAATCATTCATAACATGCATAACTGTCATTCCATTCTATAAATAATCGCCAAGAATCGAACAAAGATACAGTATATCCGAACATCTGTTTAACTTAATCTATTGCGACCCACATGAGTTTCTCCAATGCAATCAAATTCATCTTTAGTCACAAAAAACAAAAGAACAAACAATCACATTGAATTAACTTACCGGAATACAAGCAGAGAAACAATGCACAGTCCAGAAAATCTTCGGAATACGTTTATTTTACCGCCGTCGGTTAAACTTTGAATACTGAAGCTTTATCTTTCTCAAGTAACGCCACGTAACGGAAAAATTTGAAAACACTTTTAAGGATCGTTTACACTACACGTAATGTTATGAATGATTACAACTGTCGAAAGAACATTGCACAATGTCCCTATTTTCTATGTACTTGCGTTTAGGGATATTCTTTCTGGCAACATGACACAATTCTCTAGACACGAATCCCTAGATTGGCCCTAGTATTCGAATGAAGGCATTAACCTATTTTCATAATCGGTGAAACGTCAGTCAATGTCAGTGACCCATATTCGTGGAGAGAGAGGGTAAACTTTGTCACCTGCCAGTATTAGTTCGTGTTTGACGTTTCTCGTCCGATGTGGTAGATACTTTTCTGTTTTTATAAATGAAACAATCACATAACAATGTCTCTTGCAGAAAATGAGCAAAATTTTGAATTTGTATTAAAAAGTCTTTTTGCCGGTGGTAAGTATAACAATTTAAAAGAAAACTTGATTCTTCAAAATTTCCCGATAGAAATAGAAACTGTCATCGCGTGAATAATAATTATAAATTCTTATTTTTTTTATTGGGATAATTCATTCATTCAGAATGATTATTTACTTATAAGGGTAATTACATTTTTTAATGTACTTAACGACGTATTTTTATGTTCGAACGTTTATTATAGCTATGAATGCCATTATTTGAATGTATTTGAAATTACGTTATATATAATTATTTGATTTCCCATGGGACTATAGTGTAACTTCTAAGATATCTATGGGTAAACATATATTCCAAAATACGTTTTATCAAGAAAATAAATATTAATAAAATTGATATGTACTGAATCCAAGCCCACTTCAACTCCTGCCAAAATCCTGGTTGATATTGAATCGAATCTTCCGAGTAAAAGATTGTACCGCGTATCACAAATTTTTCTGTTTTGGAAAAACCTGTTAGCCATGTTACTCGAGTATTTGTGATCTTGGCTGCAACTAAAAATTTCCATGATACAAAGGCCAGATAAGTTTTTGACACAGCTTTGTACTTTGCTCTTAAAAATATAACAGAGCTGTGTATATACTTACACTTTCTATTTTCATTCTCAGATATGAAATCTGATAATGGCCAATCTTCCAGTTCCATACTATGGTTGTAGAAGTTCTGTGAGCCATCCTCACGCAGAAGCGTCTTTTGTTGTAATTTTAATTGGCCATTAAAGTGCAGTTCCTGTACGTCTTGAGTTATTGGGTAATCAAACACTACTACTGTTTCCATAGTAAGTGCAATATATTGCTAAAAGAAAATCAAATGGAAAAATTATAATAAAATTGGTCATTGTATCGTAATTGTGTATAAATAAGTATTAAATAATGTATAATATTACAGACCAATTCATAGTTAAAGAATAATAAAAGCCTGACAAATCTCAGAGGAAGATCTGTATAGAAATGTGCTTCAAACTTTAATAAATCCTTTTGCCCATCCTTATTTTCATCAATTTCATACACCTACGAAAATTTCATAAGTAAGAAAGTAAAATAAATATATTTATTTAAACAAAAGTATTTTATCAATAAAGAACCTTTACTAATCGACAATCATCTTTAATAGGATTCTCCTTATACATGGTGAATGTAGAACACGTGATTGGGAGTGCATCAAACTGTCTCTCCGCCAATAATAAATATTTTTGTTTAAATATAATATTTGGTTTTTCCATATACACTGCATTTTTTAGCCAGAAACCTGAAAATAATGATATTATCGTGTTTCAATACGAGCGGAAAATAACTCAAGATTTATGATATAACAAAGAAGAATCCTACCTCCAGTATGATAAACAATTATCAGTGGTAACAATAGCGTCAATGTACTAAGAGATAATACTAGTAACGCAGAAGAAGAACAAATGCTTGTCTTATATTTATATTTGACGTTACTGGAAAATACCTCAAGGATCGCCATTTATGTACAAACGCAGGGTTGCCATGGATACCTCCATGGACGTTATAAATAACGTTAGAACACCGTGAAGATGATTTTAATATTAATAAATAATTTCATTCATTTCAATATAAAACACGAATGGAATAATAATCAAATCAACTGTCTAGATTTCAGGTTATTTTGAAAATTCTAGAATTTCTACGACTAATGATTTTCTTGGATGTACTACTGAAAGATCTCATCTATGGCGAGTGGAAAGAGCGTTCAAAGTATTCTTACAACTTTTCTATCATAATAATTTTGTTAAAAATCTATTCCTTGTGATATTACTGTAACTGGTTTTCAGATACTGTACATAGTGAAAATAGAACGTCTCATTATTCACATAAGCCTAATAATGATGGTTCCACTGCCAGCACAGATGTATTTCTTGAGGCCAGCTTACAATTTCTCCATCAACTCTTGGCTGAGAGATATACACAGGATAATTATTCAAAGCAAAATACTGATTTGCTAAACGATCAAGTTCAGAAATACGATCAATGTTTAAATTATGTCAAAGAATTATTACCCAATTTAAAATTACAAAATACATCTGAATTCTCACAGAATGATAGAAATATCGTTTATGATACAATAAATTCTAACAGAAATGTCTACAGCGATTCTTTAAAAAGTACTGCTCAAGGATACGAGAGTGAAATAGAATCAGCCAGCAGTTTGTCTTTAAATTTTGTACAGAAAAAATGTCAAAATTGTGCAAAGCAGGTACCTGTGGAAGTACATGTAATGATGAACGAAGGTCAAAGTTCAGACTCTCCTACAACTTTACTAATAAAACTTCCCAATGTCATTAAGAATTTTTTACGCAATAAACCATCCAAAAAAAATGTAGACAAATCTGACTCAGATGTATCTATAAACTCCAAGGATGAAGTTCACAAAGGAAATCGTTTTATTAAGACCTTCATGAGACTACTAAAAGGAAAAAAGAAAAGTGCCTCAATGGTCTCCATTAAAAGAACAATGAATAGAGAAGAAATAGTAACACCTAGAATGACTAAAAGTAATTTTGAAAGCCAGTTGACAAATCACAACAATACTACAAACGATAGTAGCGTAAAACAAAATAAAATAAATTGTGCTCAAAGGTCTTGTTTTTCCTTGAAACATATCTCGCAATCTGAAGAAGCTATAGCATCTAATATCTTTCAAGAAAAACCTTCTATCCAGTTGCCTACAAATAACAAACTAAAAAATAAAATATATGTGACTATTAAGCCTAGTATGATGGAAACTGATGTAACATTAGAAAACTGTACGATAGCTTCAGAAAATGAATCTCCTATTAATAACAGAGTTTTAAATACCGAAACTGAAAATATTGTTCCTATACAGTATGTCCAAGCATCTTCTCAAATAAGTCAAAATGTAGATGAAGAAAGTATTCTGGAAAAATTAGAGAGATTTTGGAGCATGAACAAAAATATAATCTCAGCACATGACAAAAACTATAACGAAATTCCAGTTGAAATAAAAACTGCTTCAAATCCTTTGATATTAGAAAAACAGTCAAAGCAAAGCATACTCCAACATAATTGTGAGTCACTACTGGACCAGGATAAAAATACACATATCCTTTTAGACAAGGAATACCAAACTAAAGTATTGCTAGAAATGGCAGTCGGTACTTTGCCAGTCGGTATAAATATATCTAAGAATGTGGAGCATTTGGATAATACAAAAATTATGAAAGATAGTGAGAGCTCGGCACTAGAGGTATTACTTCGACACATATTTATTGATAATGAAAACTACAAAGTAAATCAGCCAGTAGAAAAAGATATCAAAAGAGAACAGGTATGAAACATATAAATAAAGAATGTAAAGTAATGAAATCAACAAATTATAATCTTTTTCATCTATCTGACCATTAGATACTACCTAAACGTCAATTATCCAAAATAAGTATATGCTCATCATCTGGAAGTCTTTCATATACTGAGCATGATATGGAGAAACAATTACTAATGTCTGAAAGTTCTTGGCAAATGGATGATTGCAATATGGAATGTGAATCACATGTTAAATCTGAAAATAATAATTTGTCAAGCGCGTCTAATGATTATCAAAAGAGTAACAACATTGAAATAAATTTGCATGAAAACACTACATCATTTCATCCACTCCTTAGTAAACAATCTAGCCAAGATCAACGTGAATTGGTCAATGCTATGATACGATGGTGGGGACCACAAGTAAATTATACAACATGGCCATAAAAAAAAAGACAAACATCCTCAAATTCTGTTTATACTGAGCATTTATCTTAATAAATAACCCTCAATAACAATTTGTATTATGATTGTTAACTCCAAAAATTGTCTAATTAATTATCTACTGTCATTTCTGATCATCTATTTTAAAAAAAGAATTGAAATAACAATTTGAACTGGTCCTAGGTCCAATTTGAACTAGGTCCACCACACTTGTTTTCTGGCTGGCATTTTCGAAGGAGTGGTCCGATTTGATTGGGACCTGGTGTATTCGACAGCCCTTAAAAAGCCAAAAATTATGACCTGTAATAAGTTGAGGATATCATTGCAGGTTCCTGAGCACGAGTGTGTGGACCCAGCTTGGTCCCTTTATATAGGCACGAAAACATCAATCTTTATTTTCCCGCGCTAACTTTCCCACGGTCCTCTGGCCGACAAGCTATACGTTCGTGATCACGGTCGACTCGGCTACGACGTGATATGCATTATCGACGGAGGCGAGATCACAAAATCCTACTTCTGGACTCGCTGCTACGATTTAGCGCCATGTTTTTGGTATCGCCTGAAACCGTTGCGTTGCGCATCTCCCTACTCATCTCTGTTATTACACATATTACAGAGAAACATACAGTCTCTGAAAAAGTTTAAGCTGAGATAAAGCAGTGCGCACGAGGAGAACTAAGTGGCACTGATATGCGGCGTTATACATTTTTGCAGGGCTTGTACACCACATGCGCAGTTCAATTCGAAAAGGACAACCTGATCCACGAAGTGAGTGAGACAGCTGCGCGCTCGTCAGGGTACGCTCCGAATACAGGCGCACGGATTCCAGTATACCTATAGTTCAGTGCATTAACCCAATTTCACGTCAGTGAAACGTCAGTCAAGGTCAGTGACCTGTATTCGTGGAGAGTGAGGAAACTTCGTCACCTGGCAGTATTAGTTCGTGTTTGACGTGTCTCGTCCAATGTGGTAGATACTTTTCTGTTTTTATAAGTGAAGCAATCACATAACAATGTCTCTTCGTGCAGAACATGAGCAAAATTTTGAATTTGTATTAAAAAGTCTTTTTGCCGGTGGTAAGTATAACAATTTAAAAGAAAACTTGATTCGTCAAACTTTCCCGTTAGAAATAGATACTGTCATCATATCATTAGAGCGAAATTTTCTTTTTCAACGTGTCATTTTTTCATATATGTTTAGTGCTATTATATAATTAACAAATAAATAAGATAAAGTAACGTTAATATTACTTTAAATTTTTGAATGTATTTCCACTAAATACAATTCCTTGCTTCCAATGCCTATCTTAACTAACATAATATTTCTGTCAGCTACAAGTTCTTCCAAGTTTTGACCAATTCAGAGGCAGGTTAAAGAAAAATCAATGCAATTTGGTTGGGGTCCTCCTCAAGTGCGAGAATAAATATAGTTTCATCTGTATAAGTAAAAAGGCAGAACAGGAATTTATTTACAGGAATATTGAAATCAGGTAAGTATTGAGGATAAAATGTGAAATATTGTGCTCACATAGTTTTACAAAGTTATAGGAAAAACTCATTGTACTCATAAGCCATCCAAAATTTGTTGGAATAGCTAAAAACAGTAGTAGAAAATAAAGTAGAAATCAACAACGATCACTCAAGTCATGTAAATACAAATTGCATTGATTTTTCTTTAACCTGGCTGCAAATTCATCAACTTCTAATTATAAACCACCAACCAACATTCTTCTAACATTAATTACTTCTGTCACATTAGTAAAAAAGTTAGAAAAATGTTAAAAATATAATTTTTTTAATATCTGTTTATTGCTATTCTTCCAGGTATTGCTGGTATATGTTCAAAAACTGCAGTTGCTCCATTAGATAGAATAAAAATATTGCTCCAGGCTCATAATCGACACTACAAACATTTGGGTATTAAAATTAATTATTCAATTGCTAATAGAAATTCTCTTGAAGCTACTAATGATATTTCTCCCCAGGAGTTTTTTCAGGACTGCGGGAAATTATTAGAAAAGAAACTGTTTTAGCTTTATATAAAGGAAATGGTGCACAAATGGTCAGAATTTTTCCATATGCAGCCACGCAATTTACTGCTTTTGAATTGTATAAAAAGGTAATTATAAATTCCAAAAATCATTATAAAGAATACACTAATATTTTGGAGTAATACCTATAAATATATATATATATATGTATATATATATATAAAATTGTATTCTGCAGTACTTAGGTAATCTTCTAGGAAATCATACACATATTGACAAATTTTTGGCTGGTTCTGGTGCTGGCGTCAC
>JARPRH010000716.1:92122-103351 GCA_031763665.1 Calameuta haemorrhoidalis
TACAAGAAAAAAAATTTAATCCGTATTACGCAGTGTTGGCCCAAAAATTTTGTGACTGTGATAGAAAATATCAGGTACATCCATTTTGTTCTGGCTAGGCAATTTAACGAATTATCTTTACAAATCTTGTCGGATTTTCCTATCTATAGATGACGATTCAGTACACGTTGTGGGATAAGTTGAAGACATTGGAAGGTTATAGAGGGAACCAATTGACGAATCTTGCACGATTTTTGACTCATCTGTTCATTGAGAGAGGTCTTCCACTCTCTGTTCTTAAGGTAATAATATTTTTAGTGAATTAATTAGACTTCATAATTTGTCTACGAGTAAATTATTTTTTCGAGGGGACATGGTTTTATGTCTTTTTATTATTAAGAAAGGGGCCTCCAGACATAAAATTTTAATCGTGGACTAACTGCAGTTCATATTACTCTTGCTAAAAGTATTTTTTTTTCTTTAAGGTTGTTCAGTTTGGTGAATTGGATAAACAAACGCTAAGACTGCTGAGACAGATCGTACTCGGAATATTACTTCACAAGAGTGCTGAAGCCTGCGAGAAAGTCTTCGAGAGGATAGCACTGTCACCACAATTACAAGCTTTCCGGGAAGGTTTGAGGTTGTTTATATCTCATTTTCTTGTTAAAAATATGAAACGCGATAACATACCCGAAGAAGATGTAATAAAACTTCAAAAGAGAGCAGAACTCGTTGATAAAATACTGACAACAAAAGGATCAAAACTGATATTTTGATAGTTCAAAGACTTCTTCTAATCTCAACGTTTTTTTTTCCAATCAAATACAGTGCGTTAATTTATTGTGATTGTATGGTTATGAATTACGTACAGAATATAATATGTATGCGCAACATACATATATATATGAATATATATGAGTATTCTATGACATCAGCCATTACAAATGCAGATTATGATTTAAAAAATTATCAATAACTCAACAGTGTCACCATTATATATAATTCGTTATTATTCGATTCGAGGAAATTTATTTTAAATACGACAGATTTACGAAATGCCAAGAAAATAATAACTGTTCTTATTTCCCCTTGCCATTAAGAGGACTAATATAACGCATCATTTAAGAAAAATTTATTTTCGTTAACATAGTCGATCAAATTCGCTCATAAAAGTTTGCTCTAATGCCAGTTGTTACTGTTACTGTTATTGCTGGACCGATTCATTATTATAAATGTGAGAATTACGAAGAGTGAATGAGTTTAGCCGAAGTTTTGTATGCAAGTCTTGTAGGAAGTTTCATATTTTACATCTAAACCACCACTGCATCCGTAACCACCAAGCCGATGAATGCGGGCATAATCATCGCAATTCACAACTCCATCTCCGTTACAGTCCTGAAAAAGATAATGATCATGTAAATTATTTAAAATCAATATGAAGATTTAATACTCATTGTTGTTGATAAGTTGAATGAATGTCGTCATACCTGTCCGAATTTGTTCATGTATCCTTGTACAGCACGAGATGCGCAATAGGGATCATTCACACATCTTGGATAAGCTGCAAATACGTATAAATTGTATCAATTCACTTTTCATCTAGATATTCTTTCATAATTAAGCTACCGAAGTAGAAAAATCAATGCAATTGTTCATTATAAGCTTCATTCCGTACCTCCTTCAATGGTGTTAGGTTCATTATTGAGAGTAGGCTTTCCACCATCTGCCCAGTAGCCCCAGGTTATGCGAAAAGGCCCACATACTTCACCGACGCAACCGGATGTGACATTGCAGCCGGATGCAGCTTCGCAAATGCATCCAAGGCAGGTCTGGGATAGTAGTTCACCCTGAGTTGCCTGCTGGGCTGTAATAAAGAGTAGTTTCTTCATAAACTTAAATTCTTATGGGCAGGCTCATATAACATGAATATCATCTGCATTAACTTTAAACCTACCATCGACGGGTCATTTGAACCTTTTAAAGCTAAAAACACGTTTATAAAAAATTGTCGGTAGGCTTAGTGTTAATGATTGTGGACAAGCATTGTTTATAAACACAAGCAAATAAATAATTCAATTCTGTTCCTTTTTTATTGTTCTTTGTGTACATTTTCGGCTTTAACGATAAACGTCATTTTATATCTTTTTTTATAAAACAAATAAGATAGCATTCTGCAGAAAGATTTATTTCGGTCGGATTCTTCTAGATCTCGTCAAGATTGTTAGTTAAAAAAATAATATCGACGTATATTCTTCATCGATCAGACAAACTTGTTTACTCGGTAGCAACATTTTCAAAAAAATGAATTAATTGCATTTTAATGTTTCAAAAAACTAAACTTTTTTCATTCCTGTACCATTCACACATGTTTATGGGTCCTTTTTGTAATCGGCCGTTAGGTAAATTGGATACTATTTCCAGAATCCTTAGTCATTCCTTTGTGTGTTAAGTGAAATCAAATGATTCATTCTAGTAATTCTTTTCAGCTTACATGCTTATGTATTGATACCTGAGATTTATACATTTTATTTTATTCATTTGTCAGTTATAACAAACTCGTATGTATTAATAAATATTGGCAACCCCTGATAAGGATATTAATCCGGGGGCGAAACCAGCTTCCCTTGAACTTGCCTTAGGACGGTTAGAATACCCGAAGACCAAGTGTTTGAAAATAGCTACGGGCATCATGTGGAAAACCGGATCCCATATCCACCGTCGATCGTAACACGCGAATATTTATGTGGCACTTTAACAGAGTCCGGTTTAAGAGTCTTGGAAAATTTTTTGTATGTACTTTCATTTTGAAAAGTTTCATATGACTCGTACCTTCGCCAACAATTTTACCCTTTTACTAGAAAGCTTATACGAATTTAATTTAAATTATTAATGGAGGATCATTGAGCTTGTCAGCGGATACCTATTTTTATGCATACATGAGTATCCAATGGTTTTTAACACTAACTCAGTCTTCTTCGGGTGTAAAAGGAATGTATGTCTGATATATGCGAATGTGCATGCATTATTATATGACGTATTTAAATTTTATTCATTAAAATTTCCAGTTTGAAATTAACACATTAATGCACTGATGCGATTTTCGTAACGATTCGAATATTTTCTCGATGAAAAGATTGATATTTTTTTTAAGGAAAATTTATTTTCTGGTAAATATTTACATCCGTAGCAAGCTCTGTATATATAAATATATATATTTTTTAACAAGACAAGATAATTGTATCGCACAATAGATCTTTCGCTTTCTAATTCCAATAATTTTCACATATGTTATATCAAGAACACGTAGTCGCGCACATATATCTCAATCACCATGAAATGACCTCGCACGCCTACTTAAAGTTTTCAATTGTCTTTAGATACCCTTCTTGAGATCAGTTTGCGCAAAGATTTCTTGATTGTATAAGGAAAGACAAGACGATGGCGAAAATTGTGATTCTTATTTTAAGTACACAGTCGCGGTCAATCGGCCAACCCTGACATTTTGATAATTGAAGGTTACCGGAACTTTAAGGAAGTGTGAATTTATGATTCGATAAGAAAAAAGAATTATACTTATTTGTCCGTAAAGTTAAAGTAATTTTGTAATTACTGACAGTTCTATTAATAGTCATTAGACATGCAATTTTTAGACAAAAATATATACGTGGCGTAATTTGAAACGTACTTTAATTTGATTTCGGATTAATCTGAGATTTGTATTGGTAAATGCAAATTGAGGCGAACGAGGTTAAGCAAGCAATTACAGTTCTTAGTAAATGACGTGAGGACATCTGCTGTGTCCTTTTTTTATATGGAAAAAATGAACTTGCACTGTTTCTCTCATATGTTGGTCACGAAAATTAGAAGAAAATTTTACAGAGACTTGGAAGTACTTTTCAGTTACTCAAACAGTCTTGGTAATGATCTTCAAACTGTATATTAATATTTTTTAATTTAACCTTTTTTTGCTACTTAGAGAGGATTTTTAGTACACAGTCATAGTCCTGATTAGCTCTACATTTATTATCAGACTTAATCTCTTTATTAAATCAAATAATACGATAATTTTGTCCATAGTATCAAAATGAGATCTTTTGCAAGTTTAAGAATCGCATAAAAAGAAATTGGCTATCCTGGACGGAATTTTATTAAAAATGGCTTTCGTGTCTTCAATGGAAATCTTCGTGACTGAAGTTCCATGAAATATTTTGGCAGGGATGACGTCGTCATCGAACCGGAGAAAGTTTTGTGGGTGACATGCGTATTGAAAATAGCTCAATGTCATCAAGAATTACGTAAGCGTCTCCTTTTTATATTGAAAAAAATCTATAAAAAAAAATGGATGATGAATTTATGATTTTTATTATTTTCTCAATGAAAGCAGAACTTCAAATTAATTTTTTTTACGGAAAATTGCCCTTGTCCAATTTTCAAAGATTATTTTAAGTACTCAGAGTATTGAGCTTGATAAAAAATTTCAACATTTTCAACCAAGTCGGGCGGCGCAGCGACTATTCAAATTTTATGAAAGCGGAGAACAAAAAAGAGTTTTTATAACGTGACAGGAAGATGACCAGAAGCCAGTTGTAACTATATCGCGTCACTGAAATCAAAAGGGGGTAACCAAGCATAAGATTTTCAGGAAATCAAACCCCTTTTTTCTTTCAGTTACAAGGTATGACTATTTGTTCGTCAATGCTTTACATTATTAGCCGAAAATAGTACCAAAGTTTGAAATTAGCAAGAACGACGTCACCGCCATTCAAAATTACCATTAACGTCAGTTAGCATGAAATGGCGACTTCCGTGTACAAGTTTGCCTAGATATTCTTTTAGAAGATATGCTACGAATTACAGTCTTCAGTTGAAAACGCAGTTCTATATCCACAGCACACTATTATCACCCACCTAATAACATGTTTATCAGAATTTGAATGTCGACAATTTTTAATACGATTTTACCAATTGACAGTTCGATACAATTCACCGAAGTCGAATCTATATGATTATCTTTTGACTTTTCCACGGTTATCATTCATATGGTTAAAATTGGCTTCAGATTCAAAACCGGAAGCCGGATTGCAACTATATCACGTCTAACTAACAGCATAAGCACGTGTACTTTTAGTCACGAGATATGATTATATGCTCGTAATTATTTTTTCTTATGTCGGTTAAAAAATCATGCACCCCAGATTCATCTGATAAGTGAATATTTCACTTTTCGTTTAAAAAGCTCGATTCGCCAAGTAGTCGAAAAATATTTTTTCAGATTCGAACGACTTTATTTACCATGTAACGATCACGTATAACAATATTGAACCTAATGGACTTTCTTATCTGCCGTGATGCTGCTGACTTAGCTATTATAAAATCAGAAGCGTATTCTCAAAAGTGCTTGCGCAAAGAGAATTATCGTCTTTTCGCGATACCTACTTACAGTGAAACGAATATTCTTGGAATCGTTATAAATATCCATTATATACGGTGATCCTTATATAAAGATCAATTTAGTTGTGACTTCATATTAGTAGTCACCAGTCACCTTACCAGTCAGGACTGGGATACCAAAAACCGAATGGTAGACAGGGTAATTCATCTTTCTGCATTCTTACGCTAAAGAGGCTACTAGATTTTTACCGTACATCAGTAACGAATAGTCAGATTACCATAAATGTTTTTAAGTATTTAAACCCACTTTTTAAACGAGGTAATACTCGAAAAGAAGCTATTTGTACCTCCGTTACTCTTCTGGGGTCTGGTAGACCCCATAGTCAGTACTTTAGAAAGCTATGCGCGATAATATACTTTTTAGGCACTTGGCGAACTTTTACGTTTTTATTTCTACATGTTATTATAATTGTAACGTAAGTCGCATAGAATATAAAATATCATCTTATATTGTTCTTCAAGGTAGACTGGGGTGCGACACTCCCAATGTGAGCTTCGGCGTAACCTTTTTTACAGTGCAGTTAAAAAGGGTTAACTATGGTCTTTGTACACAGAAGGAAGTCAGTATATGGGAGAAAAGTGTTTTAAACGGCATTCAGTTTGTTGTGTTATTCGTTGTGTTGTCTTAGACACCTTTCTCATATATGTATATGTATATTGTATATATAGATGTAATATTTCCCGGTCTTCAATATAATTATGACATTGAAAAATGCGTTCAGTGAATGTATAGGTATGACCTCGGAACTCTCAATCAAGAATATTGGCAAATACGAAGGACAAGCATTCAGAGTTCAATGCACTTAGTGCGTTCAGCAATCGAACCCAGAAGACCATGCCATGATAATCATTCATCATTGTCGAAGAATGATTTTAAAGGCTCTATGTTTATTTTGCGATATTGCTTCAGTAAGAAAAAAAGCTCGAAAAGTTTTGGCATTAAAATTATTTGCCTATCACGTAAAAGTACTAGAAACGAAATATCTACTCTGGCAGAATTTTGTGGTGTTCAGGGGATTTAAGAAAAAAAAAAGCACTAAAATCACCGGAAAGACCATAATGATGAATTTATTAAATTGAAATTTAGTACGGAGAAAGTTTTTAATGTTTTATTTAAACCAAACCGAACAAAGGGACTATAAAAATGCTACTTTCGTTTCGTAATTGATTTACACCCTTACCATTCTATCTCATAGTACTTCAATAGTATTTTATCCCGAGTGTACTGGGGGTAACGCTCAAGAGCTTTCTCGACTAAAATAGTTGCGATTGGCTTTACTCGAAGGAAAGTCGGAGAGGTGACACTTTATTTGCTTCACCCTTCATAGCGTCGAATTCTTGTGATAAAAAAATTTAGAAAAGTTTCCACGTTCTTATGCGCCGGTACGTCACCACTGTATAGTCATTATGCTTGTAGCCATTGCTTACACTAATACGTCAATTTTTAGTCACGTCACGTTTCATGGTACTCATCAGCAACCACTGAATTCAATAGCAAACTTCATACACAAGACAAATATATTTTTATTATCTTTAATCGCGAGATCCTTATATTCGTAAACAGTCCTATAGCTACTACCACGTAATGATATAAAAAATCAAGGAGCTTAATTGGCACCATTAATTAACTTTTATAATATCTAACAACTCCTTATTATTTAAAATATTTACTAATTCCACTAATAAAAAATTTATAACATTCCACTAGCATCGCGTCAGTCGCGTGATAGCTGATAAATCTTTTTTTTACTTTGCATAAGTCGTATCAGTGGCACTGCAGTTCTATTAATGTAGTCCTTGTTTTTGTGCGAGATGTTGTCTGAATTTAAAATTCAATTTAACAAAATTTATATATAAAACAGTCGATTCAAATTATCATAATCAACAACACATAAGATCGTTACGCTTGGTTATAATTTTGTAGCTAAGAGATACTCATATCCTTATTAAAAATGAAGCCACAAAATTCCATGACTTATCATTGATAAGATCAAAAATATATGTTACACAAATCACTGAAAAAATTTCGAAAATTCTCCTTCACCATATAAACCAGTAAAAATTAAAAAAAGAGCTCACCGTAAACGCAAGCCAATAGAAGAGACACGAATGTCCCAACGGTAAATGTCATTGAGTTTAAAATCATCGTCATGGCGATCAACGTTGTATCAAACGAAAAGTTTTACTAACAATTCAACTTTCGATCGTGGGATGATCACTACTGCCCACTCTCTAGCGGAATCCTGGCCTTATATACCGATATGCGTCAATGTCGTGACGTCATCTGTATGGTGGGGAATCCAAGATCACATTCAAAGAATCGAGAAGCCCTAGTGCGCTGCTCTCACGAAATTTCATCCCGATTAAAAACACCATTCGTACGTGTACGACCATTACGTTAAGTTACTTTAACACGTATCGATATGTCAGCCGTACGTTTTCTTTTTTGAAATTATTTCGTTTGCCCGCGTAAGTGCTCTGTCGAGTTACTTTAAAAAATGTGTCCGTTATTTCACCACGGATAAATTGCATGGAGTACGGTTTATTATAATTACGTTAACTATTAACACAGACGCCAGTAGGATACCGTAAAGCAGAAGTTTGTGTGATCTTGATGTAGAATCAAATTAAGATCCTGCACGTATATTTTAACAATAGGATCCTATCCGACTGGTTGTCGGTATATCTCTATAGAAATAATTCAATTAGATTCTACATATACTTTAACAATAGGATCTTAACCGACTGAATGTACGTACTTATATCTTTGTAGAAATGTACGTAATTGATATGCGCGTATGGGATCTCATGACTCTCATGCATTTATCTGGTATGCATATCATATTTGAATGAATCGAAGGGGCATATATGAAAGTCAATAATGCTGTCATCGCTTGGTGAATACATTATATTAGAAATAATTATGATTATTAGTATAAAATCAGTCGGCTTATTTCAGTCTTTGGGTTTCTCCAGAGCATGACCCAATTAAAGGTTAATGTTTTGATTAGCTAATCAAAATTCCGTGAGGAATCTTTAAAAGAATCTTACGTCCGGTTCACGCAGAATTATATTGCTCTTGATGAAAAGCAGATATTCTGATCTCTTGCATGCAACTATTTAATTACATATTTATATTATTTTGTCACAAATAAAACGTAATCTAGGACCAGAGTTGAGAGTTTATAACCTAAATCTGTTTTTGAGTAAAAAATTGTATGCGACGCATACATGATTATAGTCGGTTTGCAAGTTATATATGTTTTTTCACAGTTTCCAAGCAATGCGATCCTTGGAAAATGTTTTTCATAAAATAACGTAAATATAAGATTAAAATTTAATTTGTATAAAGCTATACATATACATATTTTGTGACAAACGTTTTATGCAGTGATACGTGTGCCTTGATAGAAACTTCGTTGTTTCCGGTCTGTGAAGAAAATTGATCAAACTCGTGGACCGACTATACAAGGATTTGAGGAAGGTAGTACATATAGTAACTAGATTAAAATTTCGAAAGTGTAAGTAGAAAACTGTACAGAAATATTGTATTTATATTAATTATACATAGAAAGGACTTTTATTTCGAAACCTAGAAAGTATGGTTCCTCCAAGACCAATTTTATTAGCTGAAGGACTGTAATCATTTGCACGAGCCATTCGTCAGGTCCTAACATAGAGAAGAATTTGTTCTATGCTGTATATCAATTTATTTTATATATGTTATATATAGATTTATAATTGGTATATACTTATAGTTTCATGTAATAATTTTTCATCTTGCTATTATTGACATTCGTCTTTGTAACTAATTTAATGAATGATAAATGGTCGAATATCCATGTAAATTAAAACGCAATAAAAATGCAGTAAAGCATCTAATTACTGCATACCATTGTCTATTTTTTGCCATAAATATTGTTCAGTAATTTTCAACACGGATTTTCAGGATTCCAGATAATAATCTGTAAAATCCCGATTACACAAGTGAGCGAAAAAAAAAATTACAATAGTTTCGTCGGAAAAATGTTAAATAATTAGAAACAGTTGGACAAAACGTAATCATGAAACCTTTGTTCTTGGTACTGATTCATTCTTTCATTATTCTGTAGAGCAAAGACCTTGCCACCTTCTAGAAACGGTCTCTATCGTGTGAGCACAAAGTGTTACTTAAATATTCATTTGCTTTTCTTCTCTTTAGACCATAAATCATTTATGAATCATTGAAACTGAACGAAGCATGTTCATTTCCTGGATCAAAATTTATATTTCTTAGAATATGAATTCATTATCATGATTTCTGGAGTTTGATTCAGTTCAAGAAGAGAGAAGTATACGTTTGAATGTAGGAAAGAAGAAAAGGAAAAGACTAATATAAAGATAGGAATGGACAGAGAGAGAGCATTTGTTCCGTGTACCTAGCAGGATCATAACATTCTTTTAAATAAACGAGTGAAGGTGGGAGAGTATGCATCTCTACTATATTTTTTGTTTTACTGTTTCCCGGATTTCTTGTACACATTAAAACTTTTAATTCGTCTTGCATTTTTTCTAAATGACTCAAAAACCTGTTTGGTCTTTCTTGCACGTGCTAACTTATTCTGTTCTTGCTAAGGGCACCTTGCCATTTACAGTTTTTTATCTTCATCATTTTTATCTGAATTCGAATTTTCCTTTATTGTTACATTTGCATTTCATTTTCTTATATAGCGCATTATGCAATTCATAAAACTTTGTATATTTTATGTTAATAAATATTCGTGTTCAAGAATGTTATCATGAAATAATTAGTATATGAAAAGTTAAAATTTGTATAAAGAGAATAGATCAATATTTTAATGTTATTTTTATTCAGCCATCAATAGAATTCTATTTATGTAATCGGCGTAAAAGCCTACCGTGTTTTTTTATATTTATGTCAAACACATTTTGAATGTAAAATGATAAAGTAGTGTTCATTTTATGAATTAGTGATAATCTAATAATCTATACGTGATAAATAAAAAATAGTTTACACGTCAAAAATATATTTAAATACCCAACTGCTGTTACCAAATATTTATGCAAAAAAATTATTAAAACTCACTTTATGTAAGGAGACCATTGGGTAATTAAATGACAACTTGTATGTACAAACAAGTAATATTTATTAATGTGATAGTAAAAGTTAGGAGACTTATTTAAATCTTGTTGAAAGCTGCGATGTCAACAGATTGCACTACATCCTCAAATTCTTGAATCTTTTCAATCAGCAGATCTACAGATACTTTTTCATCTTCCACAATGCACATGATCTGCAGCTTCTTTATACCAAACCCTACTGGTACAAGTTTTGCTGGAAAACAATCAAATGCATTAAATTTAATACTTACTTAATAGTTGTTTTTGTTTTAATATTCAAAGTGAATTATACTCACAAGCACCCCAGAAAAGGCCATCCATACTGATAGATCTGACATATTCTTCCATTTGTTTCATATCTGTTTCATCGTCCCATGGTTTTACATCAATGACAATGCTAGACTTGGCAATTACAGTTGGTTTCTTAGATTTCTTCTCTGCATATGCCTTAACTCTTTCTTCCCTAATTTTAGCAGCCTCTGCATCTTCTTCTTCATCAGAACCAAATAGATCCACATCATCGTCTTCATCAGCTGCCTTTGCCGCTGATGAAGCAGCTGGAGTTGCACTGCTTCCAAGAATGGAAGGAGCTTTCTTTTCACCAGGTAGAACTTTGGGGTCATAAGACTTAATATGGTTGTACCATCTAAGTACATGTGGATTTGCTGCTGATGGAGC
>JARPRH010000716.1:213739-232270 GCA_031763665.1 Calameuta haemorrhoidalis
CCACCACGTTATATTTCCCCGACATCTACCAGAGTTCAGCGGAATATTCCACGGATGAGATTTACCCTCTCGCTCTGTTCTGTGTTAATGCACGTGGTTCGCACCTTGTCGCACTCACACTAAATTCACGTGTATTTCGTCCGGAGTTCTCCACCTCTGTATAGATATACGTTAACTCTGCGTTTCTCTCTTCGTCCGCATATATCTCTCTTTGTTCGATACGTTTCATTTTTGCCCTGGCTCTTTCTCTCTCCTTCTTTCTTACTCTCTCTATAGATACAAACGCTCACAGGCACAGTTTCCCTACACTGCCTTGCGCCTCTTTACTCTCTCTTTCTCCGAATCTGAAAGTTCCGTGCAGGGCCGTAGCAAGAACCAACGATCACGGGTCCTACCGAATCAAATTTCGTAGGATGTCATTTTCACGTTAAACCTAATAATACGTGTGGTTTAACCTTGGAAAAATTTATTTCAAACAATGATGATACACATACGGGTTTCCTCCTGGATACAAAGGATAACAATTATCAAAGGATAAGAGACCTGTAAAATGTATAAAATTGACCTTTTTTTACAATCTCAAAAATACGCTACTGCCTGAAAATCGTTATTCCTTCTCCAACCGAGTTTAGATGCCCTCACTTCCACTCGTATCGCCGAGTGGTCAGTAGCGTAGATCTTTCTCTCTTTATTAATCCCCCCCTCTACCAGCCGTCCCTGCCCCTCATTTTCACGGCCCTTTATCGCTATACTTCCATCGCTACTACTACTACCACTACTACTTGTATCCCTGTGCTACCTGTAGTAGTATACGTACGACTGTTCCATACTATCCTAACGGTAAACATTTTCCTTCTTCCACCGGATGCGTTCGCTATATATTCGTCTCACTCGCTCTGCCCCAGTCAGAGAGCAGAACCTAACCTAACCTATATCAAACCCTACAGGCTTTGCCTTCTCATTCTGTTCCGAGCGAACTGTATTTCTCTCTCTCTCTCCCCCCTCTCACACTCTCTCCTTCTCTCTCTTTCTCTCCCTCGGTTTCCTAGTTCAGTTGCATGCGTCTACCTTCCTTGTCCCACGTGCTGCTATACAGTCGTCACGTCCCACTCAGTTGCCTGGTAACAGCACGAACTCTACCAGCTGATGTGAGAAAACCTTTGAAAGGAGCAACAAGAACGGAGGTCACAATTCGCCGTGACGATTGTCATCGATTCACGCATCAAATGATTTATGCAAGTTATCTGATCGTACTACTGTATTACGTCAGAGCACGTGCGACTCTTTTAAATTAATTGGTAATAAATATCGAGGTACAACGTCCTTATTATTGATTTTGGTAAAAATTAAAACTCCGGCCTAACGGTGGTGTTGACGGTGGGTTTAATAGCGGAAACAATAAATTGTAGTATTTGACTTTTATCCTATTTGGCTTTATTTTCAAAAGAATTTTGACGGGTATTTTAAAGATTTTTCGGAAAAACTAAAGGAAGATTACAATTGCATTTCAAATCAATTTATTTTATGGAAATGGTTTTTTTTATTCTTCATTGTCTCCCAATTGATTCTTTAGTATTAGTCATGTGAACGTTTTTTGTCTTTTTTTATTGACAAGATCAATATGAAATATCACCATGAACGGGATGCTCTCGTTTTTTCTTTGCGCGTATACCGTGTAACAGAATTTATTTTTATTTTTTTTTAATCATTTTTATAGAACGGTCAACTGTGGGCCCTTTGTGCAGTTAGTCAACGTATTGATTGCTTGTTTACGTAGTGTGCTATCTATCAGTGACGATAAATTATCGGCAAATACCCTCGCACACGTCATTTCCTTTTCCGACATACTGCTTTTAATTGGCTGGCGTAAGGAACGCTTAATTGGACATTTTTATCACAGCTTGTTTGATACTAGGTAAACCCTTGCATTAATACTGATTACCATATAACTACTGTCAGAAATCATGTAAGGCAGTGATACCAATTTGAATGTTAGATTAAATATTAATTATGGTCAAAATTTCTATTAAAAATTTGTCTCACGATAAACTTCATTTTGTATGAAATAGTATATTTTATTTTCAAAAAAAGAATGTAATTTTTAAAACTACAAAAACTCTATTTTGATACTAAGCACCTATTTGGGATACACTATTAAATTTGATTTTTGGATTGTGTAATTTATTATTCTTATCTTTTATCACTATACTATATATATCTGCGGTCCGTTGCTTTCCATTTTGCTTATGACGAAATATTTGCTCTACATAAACGTCCAAAATTAATACGGTTATATTAATAGTCGTTCACCATGATTATTAATCATCAATGCAGTATCGATTTTCGAAATGGAATTCTGATCGCGAAGATGATACTCCGAACCTGCACCACTGTTCTCTGTAGTAATGAAATACTATTCCGTTCCCTGGAAAATTAACGGAGATGTATCGATTCGCCATTATCGTAACAACCGATCAGTACGCAATAAAACGCACATCGATTTTTATTTAAATATCGCTTGACTTTACCCATTTAGAAAATGGTGTTCCTATAGTTGAAAAAAAAGATAGGCTGGAAAATGTTTAATTGGAACGATTGAAAAACTTAAACAAATCGATCTAAAGCCTACACATAATATTTTGTATCAGAATCAATCGATATCGTATAATTAAAATTGCTTATCAATTAGATTTTTTAAATCAATTTCACTATCAATTAATATTAATGTATCTACTGTGCATGTATAGTTGGTCTACGAGTTTAACATGCCTTTTTTTGACAGTTCACGAGCAATGCTGTCCTTGGCAAATGACACGTGTTTTTCATAAGGTAACGTGAATATATGGTAAGATTGAAAAATAAAAAATATTTAATACGAAATCATACATATTTTGTAATATTTTATGCAGTGAGACATGCAAATTGCCAGAGACTTAATTGTTTTCGATATGTCAAAAATACTCATCCAACTTCTGAAATTGAATAAATAACAATTATTCGTATACAGTTGGTAACCATGATCTCTGTTCACAATTGATAATGAAATTTACAAGTAACTTGGCCGCTTTTTGGGTTCACGTAAAATTATTATACTTGGTATTAGTTGGCAAACGTGCCATCCTGGAACCGTGCTTGAGCCAAAGCAGTAATTGCTCCCTTTGCGAAACGTCTTGCGGCGGAACTTGGGTTGCGGAACTATATATCCCTTTGCTCCGCTCCGCTAAATGCGTAAGCGTAACGTGTATTATTGAGCGCGAAGTAATATTGGCGATTAAATGGAACAAATTTCTGTAAGATTTTAAACGTAAATAGCCCTACGAAATCATTGCTCAAACTGATGTACATGAAAGGTAAAGAATTCTGCCGAAAGAAAAAATTCGCGAATTTTCTAATATAACCATATGCCAAACTTCGTAAATATTGAAGTTCCTATGTTTTTTTAATAATCTTACAAACTAAGCTATCTGAACCGATAACGATAATACAAATATTCGCCACGTGACAAATATCATATTTGCTATGTAATCACTTTTCGCAAAGTACGTGAACATAGAGTTGAATCAACTGGCTTTTATGTACACAATAATAATGGATCTATAAATATTATCAGATCATAACAGGAATCATGCCCAGAGGAGAACCAGTTTGATTACATCAGCCGAGTGATAAGATGCTGGCAGAATTTATTTTTTAAAGTGACAAAACTATCCATTTAGTGGGATTTAAAAGCGACGTAAAAAAAATATTTCTACTCGGATTTGAGTGCATAAATATTTCTCATGCAATAATTACAAAGACATCAATAAAATAATGTCTAATCAAGTTGCCAACTAACGAGCATTTTCCAACAGGCATTTAAGCTGCCCAAGTAATTAACGAGGTAATATAAGATATACACAGTTTTTTAAAACTAAACTGTGTCAGCGAAAACGACAATAATTATAAATATAAATAAGAAAAAAATTTTAAACTAATTATAGTTTGACTCGTTTGCAATCAGCTGACGTCTTCCAAGGCAAGGCTTATCTCTGATAAAAATCTAAAGGGTTTTGTCAAAAAGATTTAATTTCTCAATTCAGTACCATTCACAATCGCTACGTCAAAGGGATTATAAATGAATCTGGTTGTGACACTTATATATCTATACTCAGTCCACGATTAAAATATGTTTTTTTTTTGACAGATGAAAATCAATGAAATCCCCAGCAAGACATGTAAGCCTTTGAATAAAATTTATCTTATAAAATTTTATAAGGCGTGCACTTAAATATTGTGTTTTCCTTTTCTCGCATATAATTCAGTGATTGTACGGAAAGACACACGTGACTTACAAAATAATTCATTGTTTTGTATCTGCAAAAAAAAATTATAATTATGGGGATCAGTCGCCAATTCACTGACAGACAATTCTTGTAGTTTTGCACAATAACTTTAACTTCGGCATAGCGTAACTTGTAGAGATTGGGATTAGAATCTGAATTCACTGCAAAACATACTAAAGACATTAAGCACTATTTTGAGGTTAAGGAGTCGCGTACAAATGCTGTAATTGAAAGTGAAAGCAATACAATCACGAGTGAAGGTGACAACTGCACGGTTTGTCCGATTTAGAGGAAGCTATTTCCGCGTATGCCACTCCTGAATAGCTTATAACTAGTCACTTCGTATTATTCAACAATCAACATGGGTGTCCAATGCATTGTTGGATCTTCGAATCAACAAGGGAAATTAAGGAGTTTCAAGGAAATTCATGAACGATGACTTTTAAAAGAATACAAATAATATATGTATGAGGTACTGCTTTATGTAGAATAATGCAGGAATCGCAATAAAATTATAATGGCGTAAGTTATTATTATAAAATAGAACCGTGAGACCATTTTCACATTCGAGGGACTCTTTAACTTTATAACCCACGAGAAGACACACAGTGACTTTATGCGTTTACACGAGAAAGCTTCATTAAATTTCTAAAATCATCAATTCACTTCTGTCTTGTTTTATTGTTATAATAGAAGTTGTTAGCTAGAGCGAGAGAGAGATAGAGAGTAAAAAGAAAACAATAAATTTTGTAAAATGCCGCCAGAGGGACTCAGGTAAACATAGATAACTTCACTCAGCGCTGACAACAAATTAGGATAAGAAAAATTTTATCTTTTGTTTTAAGATCATAGCGGCACCCTATAAAAAAAAAAAGGTCCAGCAACGAGCAAAGAGGAAAGTTACTTAAAATATATTCGATACACGCATGACAAATATACTTTGCAAATGTCTTATGACTCCAACACTTGAGCAAGATTTTTAACTTCTTTTGAGATTTTTTGCACATCTGCTCTTTCAAGATATTTTATAACCAGTCATCGAGTCAAAGCATTAAGTAAAATTAAAAAGTCTTGCTATTGCACCGAAAAAGCATTAACGGACAATAATTCTTGAGTAAAAAGTATTTTCCATCACTGTATCTCCTTCTTACTCAAACGTTCATGAAAATCTCTCTCTCTCTGCCCCCCTCTCTCTGTCACTCTCTCTCCAGTTCCTACTTCACAACTTCCTTAACTCCTCACTTTTCGATCCATTCGCAACGCTCCTCGTGTATCAGCACCCTTCGTGTATCACGAATACGAATCCAGCTTCCAGGGCATTTCGCCAAACGGCCGTAAACAACGCAAATTAATTATTGCTATATCCCTTTGGCTTCTGGCCAATCGTTTCTAAGGTATACTCCAGTCTTAATGAGTAAACGCTCAGTCACTTCCGACCTGAATAAACCACGTCGGTTCGACACCTGATTCGTATCCGCTCAAAGCCTGGAGCCAATCGGTATCGTTTTGAAATGAAGTAAGGATTATGTGTGTGTGTGGGTGGGTGGGTGGGTAGGTTATATTGATCATTGCTTTTCACATCACGCGACTTCTTAATGCATTTTTTTTTCGCAAAAACAGGTACAAGCACAAGAAAGCTGTTTTTTCTTTAAAAGTCCTCGAAAGATGGAAGCTCGAGAACATTTGTACTAGTTTATATTTTTTATTATTTCTCCGTTGCATTATTATTATTATTAATACTATATGAAATTTTCATTTTGCTCAAAATACTTTTTGATCACGTATTGTTTCGAAGACTTTTTGCAACTCTCGATATGAACAAATTGTGCAATAGACTCTGTGCTTCTTGAATTATTATAAAATTATTCAAACTGCATCCTTGTGCTGTTTCACAACTGACAACCATCTTCCTTAGTCTTGGGAACATTATAAATGTCCTGGACGACTCCGATGTACGGGATCAGAATGGCGTGACTGGCCAAAAGTTGCGCAATTTATCAAAACCGCGACGCACCCTGTTTATGGTACGTAGACACGTCTCTATACGTGCATATTCCTTGGCGACCAAAGTAAAGAATGCTCTTCGATGGAAGCTTGAAAATTCACCTTAAATCGCTTATCCGTAACGAAGAACTCATACCCGTATAAAAAGTCAATGTAAATGGCTGCGATAAGTCATTGAGAAATAAAAATCGTATATTTGACAATTGTTACTTTGGCGAGCAATGATTGACTTGTTTGTATAGAAAATACAGTAAAATAGATACGAACGAAGCATTTAAATTTCCTAGACACGATATAGGTCATCCATTTTGTGTGTGGGATTTTCCATTTTTGATTTACACGAGTACAGGAAACATAATTGATTCGCAGATTTTTATATGACAACATCGCCTGTGAACTGAACGTGTATATAATCTACAGTCTATGATCAATTTATCTTTATCAAATCATATTAATGTAGATAATAATTTTCACTCATTCGAAACGTGCAATACTATCAACTTTATTTGATGGACATGCGGTTAGAGCAAACAACATGGTAATTGCATTAGCTGTGCTATTAATAATTCAAAATCAGATACTCGACGAGCACAAAGAGTTAAATTGGTGATTTAATAAAACAAAGTATAATTGGAAATGACAAAAGAAGTTTCACCTATTTTAATTTTTTATTTTGTAGGCTGAAGCTTTCTTATTAATTTTTTCCAATCATCTTTTTGTTTTACCTCATTACTCTTTTTTGTGAAATTTAAAGGAGCATAGTATTGGCCTACTGAAAAATGTATAATATAAGTACACAATCTACGCTATAGATTCCAATACTTAACTATATCGAGTGATAGCATTTTTTTGAGATGAATATTTGAAAATTTAGCAATGCCTTTGCTATAATACCTGGCCACAAGAAGAGTTGACATATTTGAACAGTTTTCATAAGTACGAAAAGTACAGGTACGGAATCGTGTTTACGTTGAAGACAGTTTCTTCAGAGAGCTTTCAGGTCTACGTGACTTTTTTCAAACGTACACGAGCGACAGGCGTTACGCAACCTGTGTTACTAATTGACGGTTTATCTTTACGTCTATTCTTGAAGTCGACCCGCTTATCAGAGGCTTTAAAGGAAATAGGATTTCTGTGCACAGCATAAATTGATCGCTGCTTACAGTTTTAGATACATTGACAAATCCTAATTCCCAGGCTCAAGTCAATCTTGAATCAAGGATTTTTTGCACCAATTGTTTATTAGCGATACTGGCCGATTATGCTATCGTGTTATTTGTCAGACATTCAGGCGCTGCTGATAGTGACTTATCTCGGGTTCTTGGAAGAAGTCATTCGCTTCTCGATTGAAGCAACAGTGTTCCACGATACAAATCAATATTCCCGATAATCGATATCGTGTATCTTTGCTGGATTACAAGTCTCTAACCAATTTCATTTACCTATATATGTATAAATAAAATTATGTATAATTTTGAGACACTTTGAGAAATCGCACGCACCTATGCAATCTTTGACATCACACATAGCTTTCCTTAAAATCACTGAAATATATGGTGATGAAAATAAACAAAAAATTGAATTAATGCAATTGAATAATGCATACGTGTGCATCATTTGTAACAAAATTTTATACATTTACGTTGTACGCGTGTGCCTTACTTGACTTGATTGTTTTCGATCTGTCAAAAAAAATATTAGTGCAGTACACCGACCGACTATAGGAAACATGGCTATTAGATGATGTTGATGACAGTTTCATCTCAATATTGTTTAACTGGAAAATCAAATTGCAATGTCTTTTCAGAATTAAATGTACTCAAGTTACTTTTTGCTGTACTCATTACATAAAGTCCATGTGCCAACTACAATGCAAATATGATATAAATGGAAATATTTTCATAAATCACAATACTTATTGTAAAAAGATGCGGTTCATAGAGAACGATATTATTTTCTGAATGATAATATATGTCCTATAGACGTTTCTTAAGGTGCAGGAGAAAAGACTCACCGTTCCGGTACTAGATGCTCGGAACTCGAAATCTTCAATGGGGCAGTAACTTCCATAGGCCATCTTGAATTCGTTTGCCGGCAAATGTTGGGTCTCGTTGGCTGTTTCAGTGACCACCTTGGCATCTACATTGCATAAACTCTATATTATTCTTGGCATCTGCATTGCATATTCCACAGAAATGTATATGGTTCTCGTTCGAACGGACAGCCAAGACGTGCATGATGTCTTGGCGGATGTCCGGATTCAATGGATTTTCATATATTGGATCCGAAATGGAAGAAACTCTATCCATCTTTTTTTAAACTCCTGCCCATTTCCTTACCATCGTCCCTGAAGAGTCAACACGATAATAAATTCGAGTTATCGAGTTATCATCTAGAAACATAGTTCTTGTCTTTTATGAATTCAACGAAAAATCAAATATTTTTTTTCTAACCTAAGTACATTCTCTTTTTAATTTCCAAATCCCTCTAGTGGCTTAAGGCCCAATAGCATTGATCAATCATGGATGAAATATAAATATAGAATTAAGCAGAAATCATTTATCTTTAATTAAATTGAAGTATAAAGGCAAATGAAAATAATAGTTATCATTAAATAATACTTTACCGGAAGTTCTTCCTTGATCATCATCATCGTTCGTGAAAATGTCGATAATTCCTCAGCTTGATCTATCGAACTCTGAGAAACCATTTTGTTCTCAATGATGTCGATATGATCGCGAGTTGATCGCTTCCTGGGTGACGACTCGACCTGTTTCATGCAGAACGGTATTAAAGGATTAGTTCGAAAGTCTGGCGAGACCTCTTGAGGATGAAACAAAAAATTCAGACTCCGCCCATCTTACAATTTTATGAGGTCAATAAATTCAATGACCTTTATGACCCCAAATGTGATATACATACCAGCTGACTGGTACATGTACACAAATATGTACGATCCGTACAATACGTTACAGCATATCATATTATAACGTGATTAACCACAAGAGTCCAGTACATTCTGCCTTTTTTTTATTTCTAAACGATTCATCCTTTTTAATAGAACGGCATAACGATGAGATGACCTTTTGGTATTGTAATATGTATTTCGAAACGGATACGAAAAATATTACGAGGATTATAAAGTATCGATAATCATTTCTTTGCAGTAAGATTTATATGTATGTACAGTACTGTTCGGAAGTATTGTACGAACTGAAATTGGCGTCTGTTCATTTGATTTATATGACAGAACTACCTTCAGGTTGCGTAATATTAATACTAAGAAGAATTGATATGGAATTTTTTAGGTTAGTTATTTTCAATCAATTGCTGTTTCTATAAGCTTTCTATTGATAGGATACGAAACAAAATGAAACCATCGTCCGAGTGTATCATTTTGAACAACAACCTTCGTTATCACATAATTTGACTTCGCACGATTTTTTCGAGGCCACTGAGCACTGTGTTTCCATTTCACTGCGCGCTGTAAGATTTACGATAACTATCAACACGATCATCATCGGTATCCCGATGCAGATAATCCAATTAATGAAAATATCGCAATAGCAATTGCAGGTCATATACTCATTTTGAAATGCCGTGCTGCTTGATAACCTCGAAATTTTCATTGTCGGATCACGTGACTATAATAAACTTTGAATATAGAATCGAGAAGTCGTAAAAAATATAATAAAATTATGAATAAGTAGATGAATCCAAATTATAATAAAATCAGACTCATCAATTACTGATTTACCTTTTATATCCATTATTAATATCAAATATGGATTACTCCGATTTCAAGTAAAATGCAACAATTCTTACTCGCACTGCTAGTACAAATTCATATTTAATGTAAATTATTAATCGTTACACCTCTTAACCAGAGCCTTTTATGATATTGATGGAACGTTATTATTTGATTATAAAATATCATTGAATATTACAATTGAAAATAAAGTAACCTCTGTTTATTGATATTTCGCAATATATTCTCAATTCTTGGCATATTATGTGAATAAGAACGTTTTACATGAAAGTTTAACTGTAGCATGTAGTAGATGACGACGTCATAGAGATATTTTATAAACACCTTACATTATTGGCTCATGTAAAAATTCGTTAGTGACCGTTACGAAAGCCTATTATATCAAAGTCTGGAACAGTTTACTCGCGGTTAGTTTAATAACCAGCCACCCGGAAGATACGGTTAAAGTTAGAATCATCTATTTCTTGACATCGTTCGATTTTAATCATTCGATAGCTCCTATGATGATATTCGAGGTGCGTTCGAATGATTTAATTTAACGAGACATTTACAGTTATGAGAATTTTTACTTCGTACAACAGTAGCGTCACACCTTTTATATCTTACGTCAGTTGAGGGTAGTCTGTATTTCATAGAAAATAATACACAAGTAAATATTCGTTCAAGAGTATTTTTGTGGAAGAGAAAAAGTTCCATTTGCAATCAAGTGGTCTGATGTTAATGTACGATTATGTAATACTCATTCAAATATACCTTTTAGGAATATCAATAAAGTATCACCTGACTTCTGCGTGAATAGAGTTGCATGCATAAATCCTTTTTGTACGAATTGATACGAGTCTATCGCATATTTTACTGATAGAATATTTTATTCAAGAAAACAGGGTGCTGGTAACATTACTAGTGGCGCCACCTTTTAGATGCTCTGGTAAGTGAATCTAATACGCATGTTCTACGAGACTCGAAAGAGTTACCGTTACATGGTAATATTCTATTTTTAGTACAAAACAGAAATATACGAGAAATATAAAAATTGTACGTTAGCGATATATGAAATGCAAATATGACAAAGTTTTATGATTGGCCGTAACGTATAACTTCGTATCCTTATGTAGAAAATGTAGCTATCGAATCCCGACATTAGGCTTTAATGTATATTCCCAGCAAATACAATATTGCCTGTTGTAATATTCCATTTATTTTCACATCAATATTACAAGTACATGTAATATCGTGTTTGCTGGGAGTACATGCAAATCGATGTTTCCATGGCAACGGAAAATATGCTTTAACATTCATTGTCAGTACTGTGACAATAGTTGTTTTTATCGTATGCATATAGGTAAATAAGTACACAATATTGTTTGTAGTACTGGCAATGAATTTCGGAATGTGGGTCACATTGTTTGTGCACAAATATAAATTTTACGAATTGTACTTATTAATGTATGAAGTAGCACAAACACTTATTCGATAGTAGTAAGTAGTTGGAGGACTTTTAAGAGTCCAACAAAAGGCAAAAAGGAAAGACTAAGATTTCTAACGTAAGGATATAGTTAATGCGCATCTCAAATCTCTTTTGTTATATAAAAAAAAAAAATGACTCCCATCTTCGATTATACTATAAGATAGCTAAAAACACTTGAAAATCTTTCAAAAACGGATTAAAGAAAACTTTTAATCTGTTTCAACTCCAATGAAAGATCAAATGAAGGAAATGCTAACAGCTCATAGGCGGACAAGTTATCGAGGATCTTCGTTGGTTCGTTGCGACTTGACCGACTGCACTTGATGGTGTAGAATTAGAGTTGCGTACATCAGTGATTCCCCGAGCTACCTGTACGTGGTGTCGGGTAGTGTCCTCTTCGTTGTCCTTAGTGAAATTTTAGTTTACTGTGAACAATTTAATGACGGTTAATTACTTGTTTTCTGGCATGATAACACGGAAATTTCGGTTTTCGTATTGTTGAAGAACTGTGCATTACTGATCTTGTTTATGAAATGTCGGTTTTGTTTTGATATACCGTCGATGACTGCAATTAGTGACAACATCTAAGTTACTTCTCCGATTATGTTTTGACCTTAAATGAACAGGGCCATCGGCAATTTCTTGCACTCGAACCGAATTTTTGGTGAAAATGACAGAGGTTCTGTTGCTGATTATTGTAGTTTCTTGCATATGAACGGGACCGAGATCTGGAGCGACCTTCTCTTTCTCTATCTGGTATATTGATGTTCTTCATTGCTTTGGTTAAGGCATCCATCTGCTGCTCCAATGCTAGGATTCTCCTGTTTATATTGTGTGTGTCAGGTGATGATGTAGACTGTTCCATACCAAGAATACTAGTTGTTGGTCTATTCACGTCAAGAAGCTTGTCTGCCATATTGGCAAGCTTAAACAAATCATTTTCTTCCTGTATTGCCAGGAGAACTTGAATGTACAGAGGCATTCTTTGCATCCACAAGATGTGCAAAATTTTCTTGTCCACCTTTCCTATAGCAAGTATATTCATTTCTTGTAGCAGTTCTGAAGGACGCTTATATCCTAGTTCAATCTCTGTAAAAAGTTTGCGGAGCTGCTTTTCATCAGAGTCAGTAAAGCAAGTTATGAGTTCTGTCTTTAGAGCAAGGTATTTATCGCTTTCTGAAGGTGATTTTATGAGAGCTGATACTTGCTGTAGTATTTCTGTATCAAGATTTACAACTATGATATGATACTTCATGTTATCCGAGCAGATCCCAAACAAGGAAAATTTTGCTTCAACTTGAATGAACCAAAGTGCTGGATTAGCCTGCCAAAATGGTGGCAGTTCTATGCTCTTAACATCAACGATCTGTGAGATTTCATCCAATAGTTCAGGGCAGTGTGCTAGATCAAATGAATGGAGTTTTATAAATGCAGGCGATGCAGATATAGAAGGTCCTGAGATAGCTACGGCAGTGACATTATTTTCAGCATCCTTAGCGCTGCATGTTGCTGTGTCTGATTGTATAAATGGTAATAGTTTTGCCCTTCTAATTTCTTGGTCCCCCAGTCTTCCTTCTGATAAACCAGAACAGTTTGCCAAAGCAACTGAATCAGTTCTTATAGATACAGATTGTGCGGTTATATGTTCCTCCATAACAAGAAAGGGATTAGCATTTTTTTTAGCCATTATTTTTTTAACTTTTGGTATTTTTTCTCAATTATCAAATTAGGAGCTCCAAGGTGCAGCCGGGTGGTTTCATATCTCTAATGCGAGGACTATGGAGATTAATGCGTATCAAGTACACAAGGTGAACTCTAAACTTCAGGTCATATAAAAATATTTTTAAGCATAATACTTGTCTTCAATGTTCCTGGTAAGTAGCTAAATTCACTTAACAATCTTCTTTGTTTCACATACGACTAAAAAAACGTTTACTTTGTATTTATTCCAATTCTCCAATGATTGGTACGTCTGTTTCTTTATTCTGTCGTTTCGTTCTACGCGTTCTATGTAAGCAAACTGTCTCATTCATTCTACAATGGGACCGTTGTCTGGAGTGGTTAAAGTTTAACATGTTTCTATTAGCCAATCGAAATAGCGACAAATCAGAGATGATAAATCTGATTGGTTAGCAGAAATGACTGATGATAATGACTGCCGACGAATGTCTCATTCTAGAATGAATCTTACTTCTGGTTTTTCATTTTCCTTCGTGTGAATTTACTTATAAGCATGTATTACTTCTGTTGAGCCTTCTTATACTTGAAACGTTTATAGTCTATGGTGTAGAGCTTATTGTACATTGAGTTTCAAGTTGCCTTCGATACTGGTACATGTCCCCCAGTATGGGTATACAGCCATAAGGAAAGGAAGGAAGGAAGGAGTTTTAAGTTCAACTGCCAGGTTTTCCATCTGCCATTAGATCTCGTTTACAAAATAAAACCAATCAAAAGAAAAAAGTTTTCAATAATGCTATCCTGATTATATAAAACAATATGTATGTTAATAAATGTATATTGAAGAAGTAAGACTACGTGTTCCTATTTACACACAGTATATCAAGTACGATCTCTTAAAAATGGTATAAATCACATATATGGCTCATAAATACAAATTATAAGTGATCGGTTAGTAGACTGTGATGTGTAACGACTGATTCTCTTTCGCCTGTTTTCTTCGACGCAATTCAATGCATAATCTCGGTTTAACTGTGCAATTAGGCAATCCGATACTTGCATTTTCAAAATAAACGCAGCTTATGCATTGAACCGGGTTGAAGAAAACAGGCTTTTCAGATTCGCAGGAGAATGGCAGATTTACAATACATACATTTTATCTGTGGACTGATTAAATCTACATAATCATTCTTTTGTCAGACTCACAATGAAAGATGGCGTTTCTATCGGTTCACTCGAAGGAAGTTCGATATTTTCCACAATTGGAAATTCTAGAATGACTTCGTCGGAGCACTTTTCTTGACAGGTTTTATGTTGATCATTTGAAACGCGTGTTGACGATTCTTTTTTCTGCAATGGAACACAACGGCAGGCCCATGCATCCTTCGGCAATGTTTTCTGCTCCTCATCACCGCTCCAAAATTCTGCAATAGTCGCTGATGTTTCTCCAGGATCGTAATTGAGATACATCCACTATAAATATTAGTGAAGTTGAAAATAAAAATTTTAACGTATTAATAGATTATAAGTAACTAACATTGAAAACCTGCTGCAAAGCCCGATGGGAACAATGCACGACGAATTTATAAGACGTTTCGTCAAGGTACTTTTTATAAATCATATCCAACGCCGTTTGAACGATCAACTCGAGAGTAAAATTCGCCACGTGATCGGTGTATTCTTCCTGTTGAATTTTTTGCCATTTTGCCTCGGAAATATTTGATGGCACAGGACCAATTTCTAACCAAACACTTTCGTCGTCATTCTCTATCATTCTTAAATTAGAATTGGTCCTATCATTTCTGACCGATCTTCTGCTGTGTCTTCTCGGAGCGTTATTCATTAATGATATAGGATGAAAATAGAAAAAAGAATTAGTTTTTGCTAAACTTTCTTGGAAAAATTGTAACTTCAATCTCAGCGCGGCGACACTTACACTTTTATCAAAATAATAAGTGAAATAAGATTTTGATAAGTATTATTATTATTATTATCTATGTATAATCGAATATACAAATATATTATTATAGGTATCAACAAATTTTATACGTATAATACCTTTTTCATTGTGTACAATGAATAATTTCGTTGCGGAAACACGCATAAATATGTGCTTGTGAGAACACAATATATTTGATTAACATTAGACGTGTCATCGACAGGTCATATGGTCCTTTTAAAGCCAAAATTACGTTTATAAAAATTATCGGTATGTTTAGTGTTAAATCTTTTTTCGTAATTTCGTAATTTCACGCTTTAAGGCAGTAATGTAACATTCATCGAATACCACTATGCTTTCAGATTTATCAGTTTTCAAGGGTTTACACTGTGTTATAGATAATCTTTAAATATCGTATTATTAGCAGTCTTGTACATACTCATGATCATGACAATTCTATTGTTCCTTGAAAGTTAATGGTTATGACGAAGATTTATTACTGCAGATAAGCTATGTAAATATTCTTACAAAGTCAGATAGCGGAAAAGCAGTGCTTGGACAACTAAATGTAATATCCACATTTTATAATAAGATCAAGAGACTCGGTCGAGTCTTGCGCCAAATGTAGGCAACCAGCGATACAAGCAACGGCTGACCAAAAACTACTCGAAGCCACTTTTCGTTACTTCTGTTTCGAGTTATTTAAGTGAGAAATATAAAAATGCACAGAAACCCACCGATGGTTTCAGATTGGTTTCTCTAGACTTCTAACAAGTGCTGCTTTTCAAAATAGTATCTTCTTGAGGTTAGGAATCTGTTTATTTAAAAATATACATATTAAAACATTTATTATGAACGTGAAAAAGAAATATAAAAAATGTTCAAAACATGTTAAATTATATATCTGTATAAAACTAATACAGGAGGTTGTGTTAAAAGTGAAAAAATCAAAAAGTGACAAGGACTCGCGGTGTTCTCAAGCGGTCACCCATCCAAGTACTGACCGTACCCAATGTTGCTTAACTTCAGTGATCGGACGAGAACTTTTTTTTTAAATTATTTATTTTCAGATAACGTCATGTACATATACATATAGAAAGAATATATCAATATATAAAGGTACTTTTGTAACAAATTGCTTATGCCTAGTCCTTACTTAACTCAATAAGCTTAACCTAGTGCTCGGATCGTTTATGTACATTCATGAGTGTTTTTCAGGTATTATGTGGGGTTCTATATCATTTATCTACTTTTGTCTAATTTTAGTATATGTCTTATGGATAGAAAAAATATTTATATAAAAAACCTATATTTTCTTTGATTGTACAAAAAGCTTAATTTTTGTATCTTTGTAGTTTTGTACTTTTAGTTTATTTCTCTAAATATTGATAACGATTGGTAGGGTAGTTTGTGTTTGAATTCGGGCGGGATGTTATGTTTTCTTAGTGTGGTAATGTCTATGGTGAGCCTATTATTGTTTAGTTGCTCTCGATAAAATCTTTCTCCTAATTGTTTGGCATAATCTATTATCTTTCGCAACTCAGCCTTTTCATGCATGTCCCTTATCTTAGCATATCTATCTTCTGAAAGTATTAACCTAAGGCACTTATTTTGAAATGTTTGCAGAGGCTTAATGTTAATTGGTGCTGCGCTACACCATACTGGATAAGCATACATTATTATTGGTCTGATTATCATTTTGTAGATTAAAAATTTGTTTTTCTTAGAGTGAGGTGAGTTTTTTTACCATTCAGGGATAGAGTTCTCTGTTTACCATGTGCGCCTTACGCAGGACTTGCTTTATATGATTCTTGAAAGTTAGCTTAGGATCCAGGTGGAAGCCCAGATGTTTGACGGATTATGTTGGCTTTGTTTTGTGCCCATATACTGTAATGGGTCGCAGGATTTTTATATTTTGAGCTTTTTTGGCCAATACAATGACTTCTGTTTTTGTTGCATTTAATAATATTTTCCATTTTGTGTAGAACTTTTCGAGAATATAGATATATGTGTCTGAATTTGCTTAGCTGCAACTATTGCACTTAACGAGTGGGCATAGATGGCCGTGTCATCTGCGAAAAGGATTGTATTCAACATGGTATGGATCTTGTCGTTACTATTGAGTTTACATAAGAAAGGTGTGAAACGACCTAGCAAGAGTACTTATATTTTGGCAAGAAACTAGAAATTTTATCGTTTTAGAACTGTCAAAATAGCATATTGAGCTTGAGGACTATTGTGGATTGACTACATGGCAAATAATACTGGTGCATAGAGCGCACACTGCGCGTGAATGCTGCTGGGCAGCTTGGCGCGAACCCCAAACCTTTCGGTCGTGAATCCGCTACCTTAACCACTGAGCTACGGCCGCCTCTAAGGTCTAGAGATAATGAAACTATGTACTATGTGTATGTCAATGTAACAAGTACTTTAACTTCACATCACTGTATTCACTAAAATCTCACTAAGCATTAGTAGCACCATCTATTATGAATCTTTTAAAAAATTAAGTACCACACTTAATAATAATCTTCATTACCGTCAGAAGGTAAGTACTCTAAATACTCTATTATCTGCATCGTCTGTTTCGAGCAATCTCGACAGCGGCTTCGAGTTAGAAGCTCGCATGTTTCTTTAAAAGTTTTCAGCAGAGAAAAATCAATTTAAATGAACAAGTTTTTATAAACTTTATTGTTGAGAAATAAAAATGTTGGTGAGAATATCCAAGACGCCGCTGGCGACGACTATCAAAAATAGGTATTAAATAAACTTTCGTTTGTAAACGTTTAAGCAAATTTATTAGACTTAACCTTAAATTTTTGCTATTGCAACTAAAATTAATGGGTCATATAAATTGTCATACAATTTAAATGTACTTTACAGTTATCCTAACGCTTAATTTTGATGTATAATTATTTACAGAAATTCAGTAATATGTGTAATAATTTTTTGGTTCATTTATTCAATTTTCCATAACAGTATGCTACAATTTATTTTTATTTTATTCATCAATATTTGGCTATATATAAAGAAGAAAAACTATATCTGTATTTGTCCATTTTCTGTATATGAAACATAATATTAATGTTATTTTCAGTTCTACCCAAGCAAAACATTTCAATTTTTGGCAAAAATGTGCCCTATCCTCGCAAACAAAATCAACTGTCGATGTCCCTTCAAAAGAAAATGTCACTCCATTTCCACCATTAACAGAACCAATACCTGATCTCCCTAAACCAATTTATTCGACTGCCAAAGAAGAACATCAGGTAACCCAGATTAGTGTTTTATCAAATGGTTTAAAGGTTGCATCAGAAAATCGTTTTGGACAATTTTGTACCATCGGTGGTAA
>JARPRH010000716.1:235254-245576 GCA_031763665.1 Calameuta haemorrhoidalis
TTACTCGATTCCCATGGTCGCATGCCAGGATCACGTAGTAGATTATCTCTTTTTCGTTAACGATTTTTTCACAAAATCGAGTGAACTCATCTCTAGGAATATTCTGAAGAAACGTCCTAGGAACCGTTGACAAAATTTAAGTGACAAGTAATAATTAACTTATTCACGTGTCAGTTGTCACGTGACCATGCCGATGGTATGACGTTCCATGCAATCTTTGACGAACAGTAGAATCATCGAAGGATTCTTAGAAAACTGTAATGAAATATATGAATGAAGGTGTCACCGGAATCGTATGACAGTTATCGTTGAATAGGAAAGAAAAATTTGAACATAATTAAAGTAATTGCAAGATTTTCAGACGAAACTAAATTACCTGTATTTTTATTTTAGGATTTCATTTGTTTACCCGTTATAGTTAATTCCCCTGTTTCTTCTTGTTACCATGCAGTTTAGAACTCGTTCAAATTTTATGAATTAGAATGGTTTGATATGTACTTCCAACGAAGAATGAACAGCTGAATAGAACAAAAGAAATTGAAATATGAATAAATCTCTTGATAAATAAAACAAATAGAAATTGATGTTAAAGTTATCGTGGGGAAATGTCTACATCCTTATTACAATATCAATTTAATATTTAATGTTTTTTAACTGTGAAATTAATTCGATCATTATATCTTCGTGTTCTATTTGTTTTCTCACCATTTTTATTAAAATAATTTGCATTGTTTATTGTCTGGACCTAATCAATGCCTTCAAAATATTAAGCAAAATTAACAACTCATTAGTCCCGCCACGTATAAGATGGGCAATTATCTTAAATTTGTTTTGATGAAAAACACATATAGATAGTTAACAATTATTAGATATTCATTCATGTATGCCAGCTGATTAATGATACGAACTCGCTAATCATTTACAAATAATATCTTCTACAGCAACAATCCAGGAATGATGGAGTCAAACTACACGAAAATTTGAAACATTAAATATCTAGTATATAAACATTTTTGTATCGGATTTTGGCTTCAAAAAGAATTCATTTAATTCATCTGGATATTCAAGAGGACCACTTTAAAGTCGTAATAAAGCCTACATTTTATGCGTATTTACAATATCATTATATATATACATATAATATATATATATATATATATACATATCAAAAGATGCAAGCGTACTCGTACGAGTTGGAATCCACTTTCTTTTATTTTGTTTTTACCAATATTTTCTCGTTGCCACTGATCAGAAGAATACGGTGTATTCAATCTAAAGTAGGAGCACGTATAATAGAAGAAAGAATCTTTAAAAAATATTCAAATTTGACTTTTTCTATGAATTTCAACCTCACCAGCTTATTGGTTTTTTTTTAAATTTCGTAAAAGAAATTTACCGGTGTGCGCATACACGATCAAACTTACTTGTCCGTATCCTAAGAAAAAAATTATTCGCTAATGCCTTGTGCATTCTTTATTGATATTAAAGGACATTGCCAGCAGATTTAATGTTGATCTCCACTTCTATTGGAGTCCATTTCAATAGACTTGACGAGATCGTTATTGTACACGAAAATATTCGCGCTGTAAACTTTAGTCACCGTTGTGGCGTAACGATTCCACATTTTCAAAAAGTTTTGCCCATCCTCGCAGAAACGTTTTACAGCAGTATCTGCTTCTTCCAGTGCAGATATGTATATTTCTTGAATCTTCTACACAAAGGTATTTATAAAGTTATTGAAATTGTTAAATAATACTATGCGTGTGAGATTAAATGTTAAGAAATAATTGTGATGTATTGAGCATGTGAAGAACTAAAATAATACTTAACGTAATGTAATGAACTTTTGGAAAATCGTGTAATCGAAGCTTTAAAGTTAATGTACAAGTTAACAAATAGACTAGCATGGCTGTATCGTTAGACCCTCTTAGCTAATCGCAAAAATAATGACTGTAGGTTCCTTACTTGCTGATAATTTTCTGCAACAGAATCGATTCCCAATGCCAAATCAATTGGACGACCGACTGATATTTTTTTCGTAGGAAGGGATCGCTTTTCAAATATTCTGCCAAAGTTGCCTACAGTACTCTTTTTCGATACCAAAGAAGATTTCTGATCAGGCCATTCCTTGATACGCGGTCTTTTAATTTTATTTGGTACATTCAATCGATAAGCTAGATCAAAGAGACGGTAGGTGTTATTTTCTTTGTCTAAGAACAAGAGCAATGCATGTAAGTTATAAAAAGAAAATATATTAAAAAAATATCGATGTTTTTTCACATTAAATTAAAAAATACACAAGTCAAATTTCCTTTTTCAAAACTTAATATTTGTTATCTTGCCTTGGTCCGCTGTTAAGCTTTGTCCTAAAGTTTTGAGAGACTTTTTTGATGTTATTATCGCTATGTTATCCTTGAGAATATTTTGCAGATATAGAGTCGCCTCCATAAATTCTAATTTATTCAAAACTGCTTTTAGTTGGTCCGTAAGCTGCGTGAAGGACGTTCGACATATGTCGCAATTTTTATCAAATTCAGTCTGCGATCATTCGATTAAATTTTTCATTAGTCAGTAATACCATTAACATTAACTTCAAGATCGGTGATTACCTTGAATTCATTAAAAAGGGTTTTCACTTTTTCACACATGAGACCTTCTTCGTTTTGTATCACCTTGCTCCTATCTTCGAGAAGATTTTTATTACCTGGAAAACCGTGCATAACTTTCAAGCTGTTGGCTAGTTTTAAGCGCTTTTCTCGAAAAATGTCGATAGTTCCCTTAAGTTCAACCGATGCACGTTCCTCTTGCACAATGACAGATGCACTATTGATTTCCTGGAATTCGCGAAAATTATTTAAGATCCACTTGAGAATATTTTTCCTCAAAAATTTCGTCAATTCCAAAAATTCTGAGGAAGAAAAAGATTTCACCCTACGGATTGTTGATGTAAGTAATAGTTATGTGATTTTAACCTTTCAATTCTTGTATCCATATATTTCGACACTGATATAAATAGGATCGGAAGCGTAAACAAATTTTTTCCATAAAATCATTGTAATTTGACACCAGAACGTCCTCTTTCGTATTATCAAGATTTTCCAAGGACGAAAAATAATTCTAAATTCAAAATTATTACGTTTTTTGGAATTTTAGTACGTTTAATGTTTGTCAAAACTCAGGCAAAGAATACCGTAGGCAAAACGTATCTACCTTAGCCATATCTTGCACGCGAGTAAAGGTATTCCACAAAGTACTGATAATAATAGAGGAAAAGAAATTTCCTTCTGAGTTTGGTGATTCCTCCGAATCAAATATTAACTTTCGATAGTCAATATATTTTGTCAATGGTTTTGATTTTTTAGACTTTCCCACTAAGATCTGTCCATCTTCAATGCTCGATCTATATTCTTTCAAATTATTCGGGACGTCTAAAGGCACTGTTTCTTTTTCCAAATTACAAATATAAATGATTGTTCTCATTCTTTGTCAATCTTTGCATTTTTATTTCAATTTCTATTTAAAAATTGTACTGATACCTTTCATAGAGGGAAATGGTAAACTAAGAACAGTGAAGCTCTCATTGAATTCCTCAAGAATTTCATTCCAATTGTTCAACATATTTTTAATTGATAAATTTTTCATCGCATTATTTTTGTAGATTTCTATATGTCCCAGCAAATCTATAGTTAACTTCGTGCCTTTGTCAATTACATGACTTATTTCCTTTTCCAAAAGGTTTGTGCATTTTATTATCATACTTGATATGGTATCATGAAAATTTCGATCTTGTATCATAGCATTCGTACTGTTTGAAGTTAAATAACATTTAATTTTACCAGTTTCTATTAATGATACCAAAGTGTTTTCAGGTATTTATAACATGTTTCAAACCGTATGCATAAGTGCCTTCAACACAAAAGGCTCATACGGACTGAAGGTAGCAACTAATAGGCAAAAGTCGTGACGTCATTAATCAGACCAAACGCATTTTGCCCATTAGTGGCTGCCTGCTGCTCGTAGCCAGCTGGGTTTCGTCTGAATGATATATGAAATTTGAAGATAAATTCGGACAAGTTTTTCGCATCAGTACATTCAAATTAACAAACCGCTCGATCGCACTGTTACGTTTTTTATCAATGTCTGCCAACAGTTCTTTGAAACTTCGGTTTATTTTCGATGTTGCCTCGCGTTTTACACGCTCAATAGATTTGACGCATACCGACAAAGCTTTACGAAATTCTTTAGCTTCGTCCGCATGAAAATTTCCACCGTCTTTGAACAAGCTAGAAAATGAATTGAATTAATAATTGTACAATAATATTATTTTATAGAATGGCAACGGCAATTATCTTACCAAATACTCTTTATAAATGAGTCCGTTTGTTCTCGCAGCCATATGCATTTATTAATTAACTGATTACGATACTCCGTAAAATCAGTTTTCATACGATCTACGTGATCCTCCATTGTCGCCATTTTCTGTCGAATTATATATCACAGTACAATGATGATATAATTGATTATCGAATGATCAAAGATGATTTTAAGAATGTTGGAATAATATGTATGTATATTAGGACGTTTTCTTTTTCTATTAGCTATCGTACCATTTTTATTAAACGATTAATCAAAGCCTCGCTTTCGGCTTTCGCGAGTTCTGTGTAATTTTTAATAAATTCTTCTTGAAATTTTTTATTAATTTCTTTTTTCTCCTGTAAGAATGCTTTCAGCTCTTCAGGCACCAAATTCACAAATTGATATATTCCCTGTGCAAAATCAATATATAATATATGTATATATAATAATATATCTCTCGAGTGTAATATTACGTTATTGCTTCACTACCAATCAGAGGTTAGAATACCATTGTATGTTCTTCAAGACGATCTTTGTGAATTTGAATTTCACGATTTCGTGTCTCGTATACTTCGCTGCGAATATTTTTACGGTGCTTAGCAATAGACGTCATTTCAGATTCAAATTTTTCCTTATGCTCCTGTAATATATTCTTTTCCCATTGATCACTTAATTTCAGTGTTTGCATCAGGTGAATGGGATAATTTGACGTTATATTCTGAATCAAACTGTATGAAAATGTTTCATTTTAATCCTGTAACGTATTTATCTTCCGTATTTGGACACAGTACTCACGCAGTTACCCCGTTTGCAATTGACACATTAAAGTGCAGTAGGTGCAAATTAATCTGATTAATTAGCTTATTATCATTGTCAATTTCTTTTGAAGAATTGTCATTTTTCAAATAATTATTAGGTGTATCTTGTACATCATGTTGATCAGAGTGTTCAAGTACAAATTTCTCTATGTCTAATAATAGTATCGGAATTTCTTCTTCTGCCATATTTTGGTATTTTTGAATTTGGAAATGCTTATCTTGAAAATCATTTATCCATCTTATAAAAGAAATGAGAAATTAATTAATGGTAAAAGTATTCAACTGACAATCGCCCGTTTTCTTCGACGCGTTTCAATGAATAAACTCGGTTTAACTGTGCTGTTAGCCAATCAGGCACTTGTGTTTTGAAGATAAATGGAGTTATGCATTGAACCGCCTTGAAAAAAAAACGGGCCAATGAGATATAATAATACTTTTCTTCCATTTGACGTAAAATCTCATAAACTTGTGTCAAACGTTTCTCCAAATTCGTTTCGATATATTCCTGTCTTGCATTTTCCAAAGCTACGTTCAATCTAACCTCAAATTCTTTATGTACTTTTCCATACTTAATATTTACACTTTCCACTGCTGTTGTGAGCTCATTTTGAATATCCGTTGCTCTAGACACGTGTTTTGTCCGCAGTGAAATAAAATCTTCAAAAAATTTTCGAATCTTCGACAATGCTTCTTGTATGTTTAGCACAGTATCGTACCGTAAATTCTAAAAGTACAGGTATATCCTGAACTTAAAAATTGTACAACTTAACGTTCGCGGTTGAAATAATTTTGCACATATTTTTGATTAAAAAAATGACTATGCATAGATTGAAATAATGAAAATTTGAAAACATAACATCGACTTATATGTGTTTCATTGATCAAATAATTTTTCTTTTGTGCATCTGTTATCATAAAATAATATTAATTCTTGTAATAAGTACCTCCAATTCTGTCAAAATATCTTTATGTTTTTTTCTAATGTTTTGCAATATCTCATCTACCATCAGTTTATCCTGTTCGTAATAATCAGAGTCCCCGTTGGCTAATTTGAAACTTTCAACTTGATTTTCAAAGCCATTAAAAATATTAAGTAAAACGACATTGCACTTTTTGATAACACGCTTAAAAGATTTGTCTGGAATGTAAGAAAATATATTACATCGATTTTTCGTGAAAATTTTTAGCTATGATATTAAAGTTTTCATAATACCAAATCTTGCTACGATTTCATCAATTTTCTTGAAATGTTCGAAAAACATGTTTTCGGAAAATAATACTTCATCCAGCTGCTTTATTATTTCATTCAGCTTTTCAATCGTGATTCTCAATTGTGATATAATTTCTGCAAGCTCCTTCCGGTCTAATAATATTATCTTAGCATCCATAAGTATTTGTCTTTCGAATCTACCGGTTCGAATGTTTTTGATAATAGACAATAATATTGAAGATAAAATAAAAATTTGACAATTTTTTAAAGATTATTACTCTAAAATTTTTAAAGTATCCGTACGAATGATTTCATTGCTTTCCGATTTCAACGAATCAATCCAATGCTTCATTTTGAATCTTGAAGTGTCGAAGAGTAAACAGATTTGTAAAAGTAGATCTGCATAGGTCCTATGATTTTGTAATACCATTCGATTGTAATTCTATTAAAATAATTATTAATATATATATATATATCAAATAATATATGATATATTTCCATTGCAACTTGTAACTCAAGTATTTTAAGTATAATGTGCAAAAAAGCAAACCAATATTTCTTTTTCTATACGACACTGTATCTCTGCCGGAAAGGAATAAGAAATGTCGAATAAAATTTTCGAATATTTTCCCATTAATGATTTGGCACACGTGAGCCGTTTTTGCTCAATAGATTGCAAGGCATAAAAAAAATCAGCAAGAACCAGTTTATGTATGTATACTGAATCTTCAACGTGTTGACTAGCATTATCAAAAGCTTCTTCGATGACATCAGTAATCTTAAAGATAAAAAAAAAGTCAAAATCATAAATCTAAATATAACTTGTTAAATCAATTTACGTGTACTTCACGTAATTTCATTTGCACGATTTCGATTTCTTCGTAGGTGGTATTAATTGCCATTTTTTGTTGTTCACTGATTTTGCGAAATTCATCGTTAGACACTTCGTGAATCGTAGCCAATTCTTCGAGCATAGAATTAAGCGCAAATTCCTGTGCATCCTTTTTCCTTTGTTGTACATTTTTCAAAATTTCCGACGCACCAGATTTTGATTCTATAATATTGAAAAATTTTTTAAGTGCACGTAACATATTCTGCATGTTACGTAATATTATATTGACGATTTTTTTCTTACTGATACAAGATGGCACATTCTTAACCGTCCAAACGTCTCGTGACATTTTGTCCGTTTCTATTGATCCAGGCAAAATTTCGAATCCAAAGAAACATCTTTTTACGAGTGTCAACGATTTATTAAGGATATGAGATTCGATACTTCTTAACCTGCATTTCCTCTGTAGCTATATAAATATAACATTCGTAAAGTTTTAAGTATACGTCTAACATTATTGCAGTACCCATTACTAAGGAACGGCAAAACTTTTTACAAAAAAAAAATCTTTCAAAGCAAAGATGCATAAATAGACTTGCGTAATTACATTGTTAAGTTGCGATTTTCTTGAAATCATCGATGAACCAGGCTTGTGAATTAAATTAACGGTTTTATTATATTCGCAAAATGACATTGCATAATATTGAGCAACACGGATAGCAAGATGAATGCTATGAAGTTTACTGCTCACTTTTCCGTCACGTTCTAATTCACATTCAATTTTTATCACTGTGTCACCTAGAAATTGCATTGGCCAAATACATGCATTTATTCGTATGATGTTTGTACGATGAAGTATAACAAAATCAGAAATTCTTATCAGTCCTTAAGTAAGTAAAATGATATACTTACATATGAAAGCACATATTTCAGTGAGTTTAACATGTTTTGGGATATAGTTTGAGCCCCGTAAATGAAAAATATTTATATAAGTGTGAATCGGGTGATCGTAGAAATATATATGAATTTTATTGCGACCACAACTTGACCCCGACCCACTGAGCAAGCTCAGCGGATGAGGCAGAAGGGCAACCCCCTATCATCATAGTCCACGTGTGTTACTCTAACAGAATGAACTACCCTCTTATGACTGCTCGAAGAAATATGGTCAGCCCAACGAAAGAAATAGGAAAAATAAGACAAGCACACTGGAGAGTGAACGAGAACAGAACAGAACAGAAAGAAGAACGCAGAAGGAAAGAAACAGGGAAAGTAAAGTATAAAATAAGAAATAAAAAACGGAACAAAATGAAAGTAGCAAAGTAAGGAATACGAGTAAAGAAATAAACAGGAAGTAAATATAGAAAAAAAAGGATACAAATGTATAAGACGGGATTGTCCAAGAAACCGATATAGGTGATCTGTTCGTGGAAAAATAAGCACTCTAAGCCTAAGCAATTTAAAAAGTGACCCCCCCCCCCCCCCCCCTATCCTACGGATTCTGCGCAGCAAATCCGCGTTCCAACAAATTTTAAAATTTCCAGTACGTCTATTATCCAACGTGGTTCCTGCTTTCAATGCGTTAACATTAGATATACCGAAGACTTTTTTTAAGGGATAATTTATATTGAAAATAGTCAAGTTGACTGGTGATGGTAGTTCTAGTGTTAATGTATACATTTATTAATGTAATTCATGAATCGGACTACTACCAACATATGAACTTCTATCTCCTCTCTAATATGGCTCCTACTACTTATGAAATGACCATTAAATCATTCATAATTAATTATGAAAAGCAGTAGTCATATAAAGGAATATCGAAGACGTTATAGGAAATTTTTAAAATACAATTAACATTATGGGCTAGTGCTGCTAGTATTAGATCATATAATAAGTAGGTATGGAGTGACTTATGTATTTGCCATTAATAATATGATTTCAATACTTTTTCTTAGAGAAATTTACAGCACTTCTATACTTGGTATAGTTTTGTTACAGGTAAATGTTTTTTAAGGGGGTTATAAATTTAGTGTAATATACATAGGTGAGTGTGTCATTTATATATTTTGGTTATAAAAATTCACAAATACATCGTTTATTCCATCATCGTCGTATTTCATCGTTTATGCTATTGCATTTTAACAATACTAAAAATATGCCGAAAATTCAGAAATTAATCTAACTGTGAAATTAAATATGGTACCTTACTTATTTATGCTCTAAAAACATTTTTCTAGAAAAATTATCCGTATAGTTTCTCATTTCGCGGGTTCGAGATTTGTCGAGACATCCTATTGGTAGATGGGTTAGAAAAGATCAAAGCCTTCTCAAGAATAAATACCTGATTGGTTCCTAACAAAACTGTCTGCTGCAGACCGTAAATATTTACTTTTCGCAATCAATACTCAAACGTTTCGGGCCGCTTAAATAAGAGAACAAATTCAGCGCTAATTAAATAAACGCCCTTTATAATCGTTCCGTAAAACCATGTAAAATATTCTAGAAATAACAAATTAATACTTCAACCATCATACTAGGCAACCTTAGACGCGTCAGTTCAGTAATCGGGTCTCTTCCAGTCTCTTCAGACCGATGGCTGTCATTCGGTCTGTCATCAAACAAAAATGACAACGCGAGTAAGAATTATTAATTCATACGACCTTCTATTTGCATAGTGTAATTGAAAATCATTAATTACAGCATATGAACTCTTGAACCGTCACGCCAACTGTATTTCATAACCTCTTCAAACAGGTGCACCATGTAGAAAATTTTGTACTGTCTTCTTATGGTACCTTAGTAAGGATTCTTTTAAGAGGGGTCCTAATACAAGATCAATATTCGGTAGAGAATATAAGTTTATTAAATCCTGATCATTTTTAAATCAATTAAAATTTGAGATTTTACAATTTAGAATTGTATATAACATTTGGCATATGAGACTGAGAAAGTTTTTTATATGTAGATATCAGTACTCTCTAGTACTCCTGGACCAAAGCACGGACCAACCATCTAGGGCTCCATTAAATAAACATGAGTGGCCACCTAAATATTACTGTAAGACCAGAGTTACGTCTTGATACAAAATGGCTAAAGATGGATT
>JARPRH010000717.1:5969-18312 GCA_031763665.1 Calameuta haemorrhoidalis
TATGACACGGCGTTATGGGAACAACTATTACAACAACAACTGGGCGATAAAGATTTAATAGATACTGCGCGGGACCCAAATTCCCCGAAGGTCTGTTGAAGTAACCATACGAAATAATCAATCAATTAATGAATTGGAGATACGAATTAAATTTGCAGTATACCATATGTCCCATCCCAATTAGGACCTTCGAAATCTCGACGTTCGTGAGCGAGTTTCTCGTTCGTATTTCTGTCACAATATAGTGATATTGGCCGACGATTAAATGTTTGACACTTTGAAAATGTTTCACCAAAGTAGACTAACCCAAAAATGTAGGGCTAGAAAATAATCACATCTACCAGAAGACTTATCCTTCCGTACGGTAAATAGTAAGATTATTAATAAGTTTCATATAAATAACTGATGCAATATTTCAATCTAAAAACCTTTTAATTATGGTAATCTATAACTTGTAACAATAACCTATCAATATCTCGTCGATCTATCTTTTCAGATAATAATATTTTATTTTATTTTACTGTTGCATATAAGAAGTTAAAGTATGATTTCTCGATATAATTTCATGTCACAAAGTAAACTGTGTGACCTTATCCTGGGTTTTATAGGCCGAAGGCATAAGTTTGACGCAATAATAATAGAGGGGGTGGGGTTAAGTAAAAAATGAGGACAATGGGGGGGGGGGGGGGAGAACAGAAAATGATATAATTGAAAAAAAGAAGCATGCAAAATAAAAATAAATCAAAAGATAAATGCTATGAGAAAGAAAACAGAACTCGAATTGCGCAGTAGAGTAAATTAGAATGAAAGCATAACAAAAAAGGGAGCTCGCTGAGGAGCACGTAAGTGTCGTAGCGGGCTGGGGAGTTTATTAAACTATACAGTGGCAAGCGGAGTTGGGGAAAGGAGGAAGGCTTTGGTAGGAAAAGGGGGAGGAAGAAAATAGGGACTTACCGTCACTGAATATTCTCTACAAAATAAAAGTTGAACGCCAACTACTGACCTGAATAGGTCTTCAGATATTTACTTTGACCTGATTCTAAGTATGGCTAGCAAACGGCAGAGGGATTTCACGGAGAAGGTTTCTGATTACAACGGCTTCCTAATTACTATCTCGGTTCTTGATTTGTAGAGCGCAGTATGAAAGTTATTTATGTTAGCACAAAATAAGAAAACGCCGGTCCTCGTGAGGATAACTTGCAATAATCAAAAGAGAATGATAAAGTGGAAGGTTGAAAAAGGGTGAAGGCATAAGAAAAGGGCGACTCAAACACTCTACATTACTCACATAATATTTCCTTGTACTTGATGTGCAAAATATTCCCACTCTCACTCTCACTCGCTTTCGCACACTAAAAATCGCAAATGTATTCCCTCGAAGTATGGTTCGAAGTGATGTCTTTAGCGTTTCCGTTTCTTAACGTTTCTCTTGACGGGACTTCAGGGCCTCGATGGTGTCTGAACCAGTGCTTTAGGGGATAGAAAAAGAGAATAGAAGAGCGGACGGATGGGGGGGGGGGGGGGGGGGTCTGGCCCACAGACTAATTGGACACATGAGTTTACTGCAAATTCTATCCACTTTTAAATAGATAGAATAGAATTAGGTACGAACGATGTCTTATTTTAGTATATTCTATATGATTGAACATTAGTTTACGCTAGGTCTGGTTGGTTGGGAACTTGTACCTGGCGTCCTCGCTGCTATGGAGCTATGGAGCGCCGTCGCTCTCTAGCAGAGCTGTCCCTTCTCATGATCCTCATCTTGTGCACTCTACTTCCGGCCGCCCTCAGGTCGCTTACCCTGCAGCTTTGTGGTCGCCACGAAGATTCCTAGTCTTTCGGCGTCTTTGTGGGGTTTCACTGATTACCGTTATGGTTACCAGCCGATGCTTTTAACGACTCTATCTTTATGCTCAGCCCCTTATTACTATAAGTGGCCCTCGGAGTACTCCATTTTCTGGTGCTGGTGCAGTGAAGCTCCTCAGTGCTCCTAAACGCGGACTCTCCCCGATACACAATTTTTGTACTCACGGGGTGACGTTCCCTCGGTCAAAAATCAAACTTGACACCCAAGACCCATTGAACTACTTTAACTAATAATACTATCACAAAAAGTTATTCACAAAAGTTGTTCAGTTTAATGTGCTCCTCAATTGGATTTAGGTTTGGTTGACCTTGGCTTGATCTTGCGATTACTTCTTTATGTGGATGTGCCCTTAAAGTCAAGAAATGACCTTCAGAGGTCATTCCGTTGACTCCCTTCATAGTTGACCTTCCCACCCTCCACGGTCATCCCTGTATCTCCTCGGCTTCTGGTTGCTGAATGGTCCGTCCGTGCTGCACCCTTCCATTGTCCTCATGTTAACTCCCCTTTCTCTGTGGTGGGTGGTATGGGATTACATTTGTTGACCTTGACTAGGGTTGGTCAAGGGCGAAGTCGTTCCTTCCTCTCTCCATCCCTTTTGGTCATCAAATGGCCTATCTATGGTACCTTGCTGTGTTTGTTTGTTGGTGAGGGTTGGTGGTGAGTAGGCGCCGCCACTTTCCATCTCTTGACCTTGACCCAGGCTGGGTGTGGGTGAATTCTCAACTCCCCCTTTCCATCCCTTCTGTTTGGCCAATGGTCCCTTACTGTTATCCCTTTATCTCGATGTAGTAGAGAATTAAGGACATGTGGATGCTACCTATTTCTATCTTCTGATCTTGACCTATACGAAGTGTGGGTGGAGACTCAACTGCCCACTTCCATCCCTTTTCCTTGGTCAATGGTCCCTTACTGTTACCCTTTCATATGGGTGCTATGGCGGTTGATGGTAGGTGGATGCTATCTGTTTCCATCTTTTGAATTTGACCTAAATGGGGTGTGAGTGGAATTTCGCCTCCCCTCCTTCGTTCTTTCTGTGCATTCAATGATCTCTTGATGTTCGCCTTTGCGGTTTCTTGTAGCGGGGTCTCGTGGGATCTCCCCCTTTTATTTCTTTGACATGTGTTGTGTTGGAGTTTGATGGGATGTCCCTCTCTTCCTTCTTCTTGGCCTTGCTGTTGCCCTCAGTTGTCATGAGGACGACCACAGGGTTAGGATAGGGTGAAATGTTCAAATTTCAGAGACTAAGTAGGCTAGTGGATAAGTAAATGAGAGAGTATTAAATGTTTGAAAAGGTTCCATCAGATAAAGATAACTTACAATATCGTTGAATTACTAATGGAAGATCGCTCAGGAGGCAGAAATTCGCACTTGTGTCCAATTGGGCTTGTGCGCATCTGAACATCACTCGGCGGAAGTTAGGGGTCTTACACTAATAGCAATGATCCTTAAACAATATAATATAATAAATGACATTTCACACGTTGAGAACCACGCGAATTAATAAGGAAATCCCCGTTAGGCCACGCGCGCTGCTTAGAAGTGCCCTGGTATTGTGGTATAGCAATGCGAAGCGCACTACTAACAAATTGAAACTTACTCGATGGACGTGTGTAAACGTATTAGGGCCATTTTTTCTTAACTTACTAGAAGATATTTACGTTCATAACGAAATGCTTATGTACATTCATTCAACATGTTTTATATCATATTTTGCACTGTCAATCATCGACGATTGTCGCGGCCTGAACGAAAAGTTAGTGTCAGTCACTGATGAATGAGGCAGCCTGAACGGAAAGTTCAGTGCCAGTCACCGATGACTGACGTAGCACTCAACGTGTTAAACGCAATAGTTGTCGCTCAAAACAAGTGGTGCCTCCGAGTCAGTTGGCGGGGAGAAGCCTGTAGCAAATATTTTTGTTACAGCAGGTACACATTCTTTCACTGGATAAAACAACCCCAGACATTGTCTCTCCGGGATTGTGCCGGTTCTCCGAGAGACACCTCTTCAGATGCTATCCACTGTCGGGCAACCCGCTTTGTCGAAACTATTTCTCCACAGCAGATACGAATACCTAAACCTAAACTTACAAGAAAACCTTGGTAGGTATCCGACTCTCATTTTTTTCGTTTTCACATATGTTGTAGTACTCGAAAAACTAAGCGACACGTGTTTTTTCTTATCGGCCCAAACTGAATTTTTGGGAGGTGAAAACCGCCTCCGAAAATTGGGGTACTAAACACTCATTTAATTATTTCACATATAAAAGCAATATCTTTCACAATGAAAGCAATTAAAAAAATTTCATTGCAAACAGAGATCAAAAATTTGATTTTCTCAAATTCGTCGAATTATTTTTAGGGGGGTAAACTACCTCAAGATTGTTTTTCATTATATAAAAAATTACCAAACAGGAGTAAATTTGAGCCAAAAAATTTGAAAAAAATATATGTTGCTCGCGAGAATTAAATAAAGTTTACATGTTTTTGCATTTTTGCGAAAAATTATTTTTTAGGGGGTAACCATTCCTAAGTACATTTTATTATGTATCTCGTAAATAAAATAGTTTTTGCGAACGAAATCAACTGAAAAAATTTCCTCACAATGAAAGATCAAAAATGTGATTTTCTCAAATTTGTCAAAAAATTTGTTGAGTGTGAACTACCCCAAAATTATTTTTCATTATAAAAAACCACCACAAGGGCAGTTTACTGTTGGTATGTTTCCTTAGAATAAAAGAACTTATATTTTACATAAATTTACATTATCAGTAGTACGCGTTACATTATGAATTACTAAGGAATTATTATAACAAATACTTCTGATAATGTAAATTCATAGAATATAAGTTCCTTTATTCTACGGAAACATACCAACAGTAAACTGCACTTATGGTGGTTAAGGAAAAAAAAAAAATGTGTCGCTTAGTTTTTCGAGTACTACAATATATGTGAAAACGAAAAATATCAGAGACGGACACCTACCAAGGTTTCCTTGTTAGTAAAACAAATTGTTCCTAAAACATTGGCGTAACCGTACGAATCTATCTGACAGTATAGCTCCTGATCAAGGTGGCGACTCGAAGGGAACCAGAAAGCGTGAACATTATCAGAAACGGTAATTGGAGTTATCTTATGACCATGATTTGAAAAATCAGTTCACAACTGTAACATTAATTTTATAATCCCACCCGGAGTTTGCGGGAAGGGACTGCATTACAAATAAATAGTAACACAATTTGAAATGGCAACTTGAGCAGAGAGCCAGACGCAAATCCGTGGGCACCAAGTATACCCGCTCTAGATGGATTTATCGAGTCCTGCTATTACTGGGATACGGAATACTGTCCGGCCTCATGTGTTTCCCAAATTCTTAGCATGAACTCAAAATTCCCCTTTGGAATTTTCCCCCGCTCGAATGCGGCCTCCTGACAAGCTTAGTTATAGGAGATAGGAATGGTTTAGTACTTTAATCCACACCCGTCTTAGAGACGGATCAGAAGACAGAAATCACTAATATTCATAATAAGAATTTGCAATATATTAACTAAAAACTATTTTGACGTAAGCTTCGGAAATTCAGTCACAAAGATTGCTAGGAATAGGGAAAAGACGTATCCACCTGCAACGACTCTCCAAATATCAGTCACCCGCTATTCCAAAGACTGCTTTGCATGTCTAGCTTATCGTTACGCACTCTGTTTTCCGCCCATCGTCCTTTATACCTATTTCTGTTTCGCTTTTCTACTTTTCGTTCTTTTATTTTTATTTTCGAGCTTTCCAATTCGCACTCGCCTATCTCGTTCTACACCACGAGCACGAAGCGAATCGCCAATGAGAGTTCGTGAGCTACTGGACGAGCGTTCAACAGAGGCTGGATTAAAGTGCTGTTCGTTCCGGAGGACTTCTGTGTAGCCAGGGAGACCCGGGATGGGATCCTTCCAATATTTCTGCCGACCGTCCATACGGGCCGCCAAAAAGGGCCATGGCCACTGGTGCCGCCGATAGGAGGAAAGGATAATCCTCTATCGTGCCACCTAGTCGCCGAACGTTCCCTGGCGCTCCCGTTATCATGGCCCCCGGAGAAGATACCAGGATCCTGGTCTGGATCCTGCTGCTGGACCGAGGATTCGAGATCAAACGCACTAAGGACTCCTGCACTCAGCTCGGCCCTCTGCGCTTACTTTTGAACTCTAGCCGTCAAACGCCTCGTTTCTGGTTACCGTCAAGCTTTAGATTTACCGATTTTCTATTACTGTATTTTGTTATCGCTCTACCGTGCGATTTAGGAATTATTAATTTATGGATCTTCCTCTGGCGATTAATTCCGGCTCATTCACTTAAGTTTAGAGCATCTTAGCCTGTGATTATCGAAAAGTAATAGTGTACTAGACACAAAGCCGACTGCCGATTTACTTCGCTGCCGTTTATATCTACTAGATAGAAGGAAGGAAGTCCCTGGACTTACCTTTTCCGATATCGTTATCGTTTATATTTGGTAAGAACCTTTCGATACCGATATTTTGAGATCTTTCATGAATTTACCTAAAATAATAACCATTTAGGCTCCTTCGGGCGGCCATTTTCTCGCTTACCGGGACTGAATATCGTTCCAGTCCCTCTAAGTAAAAGGACAATAGTGCCGAATACCGTTCATATTACTTAACTTTTATTTTCCGTAGACTTATCTTTTATATCGAATGTATCCTAATTAGTAATGATTTTCAGTGAATTAGTGTTTTGAAATTGTCGAATCTCTTTTACGTTGCTTCCTACCGTCTGGACCACGAGGAAACGAATAGGGCCCCGGCGTCTCCGGCTTGGCCATCTTCTCGTCGAGGTGATCTAGTTCCGTAATTTCATATAGTTTCCCTTTTCTATCTTTTCTGGCGTTATATGTCACTTTCTTATATCGAACTTTTGACTTGGAATATTTTCTCAGCCCTGTATCTATTACCTATTTTTCGTTTTCGTTATTGGGAATGGCATCCTCCTCTTAAATAAATCGATATTTTTTTTTGTATTAAATTTTTAATGCTCCCACCTTATTGTAAGATTTCTTGCTGCTTTACGCTATTGTTCAGCTGTAGAGTAACCTTATTTTTTTTGGGCAATCGCCCCGCTTGAATATAAAGGACGCACTGGCTATCAGTGTCGTACCTATTGATAATTTCGTTTCGCTAATTAAAATTATTTTCTTGATAAACCTATGAGAACGTGCCACTCCTCTTCACTATTTTATACCGATTGTACTGCTTGTGATAATTTATTTGAGTGAATTATTCTACCTGTGTTAATCGTAATCTTCGTATATTCCGTGTTCGACTCATTCCAATTGTCGGGAAACTTCGCGAGTGAATCTGTTCGTTGCGTTAGTATCGATAGTTATTTAATTATTTGTTCCCGCGTTGTTTTTTTGACGTACAATCGACGATTATACACGGTCAGTATACTGATAGTTGGAGGATCGGTAGAATTTACTCTATCAAGTACATTTACAAACGCTTACTACTTTTGACGAATGATCAAATGCTATCAGTAAAGTAGTAATGGGAAGTCAGATGCGCTCCACTCCACGATGGTCACAATGGCCTTTTCAGGGGCTAACATTTCGGAAATTTACCCGGAATCGGCCAGAGAACTTGCACCCTATGTCGTTGATAGTCATAAGACTGTTTGAAAACGAATTGCTACTGATGGTGAATGAACTTTAAATCCGCAATTTGAAATTATTATGAAAACGAATAAACCGAACTTTTACTTACGATGCTGTGCAGTCGATTAGGAATTAAGAATTTACGTGATTTTTGAATGAGGATAGACGTTAGTTAGGGCTTAAAGGAGGATTGATAAAAGAGAACTAAGCGACAGATTGAGTTCAGGTAGGAACAGATTTAACACCATATTTCAATTTTCAAAAGTGAATTAAAACAACTTACGCTTACTAAAATAGATCTTCAATACGATGTTCAACTGTTGAATCCGAATTTGGAATCGCCGACAAAAGACTTAGAAAGATTTAAAGACTTGGAAATTGAATATAGAATTTGAACTTAAATATTTCTTGAATCGAATATCTAATGAGTGATTTACTTTGTCATCTGACTGAAACCTTTTGACTTCCGACTCCTGACTTGACTGTATGACTGCTGACCCGAAACTCTCTTGATCGAACTGATCTTCCCTTTTTATTATCTCACGAAGACGTAATAATTTTTAATTAACCTATGACTAAATGTCAGGCTCTGGTCACTAGGTGGAGTTTACCCTCTATTTTTTTATCTTCTGTTCGTTTTTTATAACCTCTTCTTCATACAACAGCTTTTCAGGTCACACACAAAGCGCGTGACCACTGTTTAGTTTATACTATAATTTCTATGGGAGGCATATATCTCATTTGTCACAGAAGTACGAAAGATAATTGTCGATGTGTTTTCGTTAGGTGAGTGACGGATTAGGATAATTCTTTGAAAATTAATATTTGGACTATCATTTGTTATGAATACATAGGATGACAGTAGCATAATGCGTCACATCAGGCAGAATACAGGTTAAAAATATCAAGTGTAATTGAAGGTTCTCATCCGGATGTGACACTTTCGTACATCGTATTTATTGAAGTTCCGTTTAACGTCTCGATTGCGTCGGCGCGGATTCGTGCCGCTCCCGTATGTAATATCCAATAACTTTCATTTTGTAAAATTAATCTAAGGACTTTTGTTATATCATTTCGATCTTTCGGTGCGTTAAATTTACCCCCCCCCCCTCTCTCTCTCTCTCTCTCTCTCTGCCCCTGCCCCTGCCCCTGCCCATTTCATTCACCGATACTACGCAGCAGTCTGCGCAATAACGTTCAAGGTTAGAAAGCAAAGTTCTGGAAACTTCCTGCAGGACTCTATCAACGACGCGCAGTTCTGACAGATAACGTTCGACCTTAAAATGCCTGAGGGCCGCCGTCCGAAACCTGCACGAACTTGCACTGGTGCGTTGACTCTTCTAGAAAGCTTTCCGGGGTGGTACATGAACATGGACATGAACCGTCGAAGCTTCTAAAAGCTTTTAGAAGGTTTTCGAATGAGTGCAATTTTTATAAATGTAAATCTCAGAATCGAACGTAAAATTCTTGGAATCCAACGTTAAATTCTTGGAATCCCTCATAAATTCCTAGAAAACAGGGGTCTCGGTGACATCACTTCCGAAAATCGTGAAGCTCACGACGGCAACTTAGCATGGATACCCACCTTCTTCGAAGGTTCTAGAGTGTCGTTAAATATCGATTATAGGAATCCTGGTCCAGAACTCCCCAACTTATACTACTACTACTACTACTACTAATACTACTACTGACATTCATAATGTAAAATATATATAAACATTACGTATATAATATTTTGAATATTATGTAGATTTCAGCTGTTTCAACAATAGTTAACCACGAACGTATACTGGCTTATGTATTTAGAAACTATACACTACCATATGGAGTAGAAAGTCAGTATATGGGATCATATAGACATAAACTGTGGGAAGCTGTAAGAGCTTCAGCAGCAGCTCCTAGTTACTTCGAGGAATTTAAGCATGGCGAATATTTGCATCAAGATGGAGGTAAGACTGCAAGTAAATCTTCTTAACACGTTGAGGACGGCGCACTTTTTGCTATGTCGCTTTATCTGACGGCGTCTTATAAAACTATAGCTGATGTAAGCCACCGGTGGTACACGCCGCCAGACGAACCATTCGCGTGTGAGCCACCGGTGGTACACGTCGTTCTCAACGTGTTAAAGATTATTTATAGTTCCTGAGTATGAATGTATCATATTCAATTTCTACTGCTTAGGGGATTGAGGAGCATATGGCAATATTGTTAAAAATGTAATAATAAATACTCAAGTAAACGGAGTGCACTTCAATATTTACAAGCGGCATTATTATTTAAATCTTACGTTTTCACGGATAATTGAAACATGGAGATGCAAGTTTCATGTTATTTCGACGTGTACTAGCGTTTTTCAAAATCTTGTATGCATCCTACAGCACACAATTCTGAATTATTTCTTATACGAATACAACCTCAGTAACTGTAAAACTTATACATATACGCGTTTACTACATTCATGTGCAGAAATTAATTCAGTATTACGTATTTATCATTTTCCTGCATAGAGATCCAAGATGGCCGTTGAAACTTTTCAGTCCTCTCGATCGAAGCATGTCGACAATGTTTCTATTATATGAAATGATATATTGAGTTGTCAAGGACGAAATTTGTAGTTATCAACCAACTTTGGCTTTTTTTTCTATAAATTTCTTCCTTGACGACTCAATATATACAGGGTCGGTAAAAATCATGGTACAACCGCAAAGTAGGTGATCCTTTGTTGAAAAGTAAACTGAATTTGTTGAATACATTTTTTATCTACGACGCTTCGTGTTTAAGAAAATAAACTTTAAAAATTGATTGGCGTATCTGTGGTATTTTGGGAGTATGAGACGAGGGGGAAATGATGGACAGAGGCCCCTTTTGGGTTGAGAACTCGCATGGAACGGGTGTCCAACCGCCGGGACGCATTATCGGTATCGGAGACTTTAACCGGCCGCAGTCTGCATCTCCATGAAAAGGGCGCCGGAAGGGAGGTTGTTTTTATTTGACCTACCACGGGCAGTGGTAAAGAGGGATTCCCGGGTATTGGGAATCTCCTAGAGAAAATACGGGCGGCTGGTAGATCAAGGGTATAAATCTTCTTTCAGGCTGTAAAAATAATAATATAATTGAAATTGCTTTTTTTATTTATGTGGTATCATTTTGAATCCAAACTCATTACGTAAGTCGTTTTTTTACTACTTTTCCCGTTGTTGATGCTTTATTTCTTATTCTTAATCTGGAAGAAATTAGAGTGATATTAATTTTTCAATAAAAATTTAATATAAATTAATTACTGATAATCAAAATGTCATTTTTTTTTACCTTGTTTTGATTCTTGATTCATCCACAAATTCGTAGATATCAATATTTTTCAATCGAAAATCCTCTCCTTCTCTAGATGACGATTGAGTTTTTATTCTTATAACATCATTCGAAATAGGAACAGCGACATGACAACAACGTATTCCTTGTACTGGTAAAGTATTTTTAAATCTCTTGTTTAGTTGTTTTTGCCGTACGTTGAATTTATTCATCTGAGACGAAGTGACCATTTATTCCTTAAACATGTTCTTTTGCCTATTTACACAGTTAATCGGGTGTCTGGATTTGCTGATTAGTAGTTAGTTGAACATTGGCTGGACTAGCTAATCGTTTTATTGTTACACCCAAACCATCATTTGGATCCTTCCCATGAGAGGTTGCAAAAAAAAATACCTTTCTACTTGGATTTGAACATTTTTTTCATGATGTAGTAAGTTTACTGAATTATAGCGATTTTTATATTCATTTTTTAAATTCATATCTTTAAAAAAAACACTCTCTTGAAAATTTCAGAATATTTTTAGATCAAAGGAATTTTTACGATTTTTCAAATTTCAAAATTCTGACAATTCATTATCTTTCGAAAATTGTTTCCAAAATATTTTTTTTAATAGTTTTCGAGATATTTAAAAAAATAAACTGCAAAAATTCGAAAAATTGTGAAATATTCAATTTCACATAACTTTCTAAAAAAAAAAATTTTAATTTTTTTTCCTTTGGCAGGACTTCGTTTTGTGATAAAAGAAAACTTCTGACAAAAATTCATTCCAATCGAGCGACCGCTTGCGGGAGCATCAGGTGAGCTAGCATAGGGAGTGTGATCAGAGATCACGTAAAGGTATTGGGTTCTTGCCACTTTAAGGTGCTAAAGCACGCCTACTTGCCTTTATGTTCCTTGGTCAATAGCTAAGGTGAGGATCACGACCAAATGATAGATGTAACTGATTTTACAGATTTGAATTAGGAGGAGGTTAGGTGCGTTGTCAGGGGTTTTATGGAATTGGGGATACGTGTCATGACGTGATCAGGGCTGCTGCCGTCGATTGCTCAATAGATTTTCGGTACTTGGTCATCGTTCGTGGATTTGTCTTTTGTTTAGTGCATTGGTCGGATCGTCTTGGAGGTGAGGTTGGTGAGGGAACGGGAAAGTGGCTGGTAGGTGTCCCGACATGCGAGGTTTTCGCGTTGCTATGCTAGAATTGCACTTTGGGAGCCTCATTTCTAGGCATTACATTCAGCGTTATTGTCCTTGTCGTTCTTACTCTTTGGCGTCGTAACCTCGCTCTCTCTCTCCGCTCATCCACCTGTAATGTCGCAAGTGTGAGTGTGATTCCTGGAAACGCGAGGGAGTGTGAGGTGTCGTGTATAATACAATAATGTCCCTTAATTATTATAATCTATAACTTATAATAGGTAACGCACGTTCGTCGGAGATCGGTTACAATCGTTGTGATCATTGACCCTTTTGTTAGTGTGGGTGTTGACGGGGGGGGGGGGGGGGGGGGGGGGGGGTG
>JARPRH010000719.1:0-11669 GCA_031763665.1 Calameuta haemorrhoidalis
CTTGTTTGTGATGGATTCCAAAGAAACCGGCTACGGTTATGGCTCTACTCTAACCGATTACTATAATTACGCGGCGACTCGGTGGCTATTAATGGCCGAGCTATCTCATTGCAGCATCTAATTGCGCTTGCCGAATGCTCCAGGGCCCTCCTAGTGGTCCACGACTTTGGGAATCAAGATCAGCTTCGGGAGGTCAACCAGGTGCCATCATTTTACAATAGGATTTTTTTTATGTGATGTAATTATGTATGGTGATGGGTCTATCTCGTGAAAAGTATTTTCATTGGAGAAATAGGAAAATTGCTGATTGAAAAGAACTCGTGTACAACTGAATAGACTATCGTGTTTACGTCGATTTTAAGACTTTTTATTGTACCTATTGATTGATGTTCTATGTGCATTTCGACCAGTGAGTAAGGCTGCTTCGGTAGATTCTATGAGGACGTTCGATCGTATTTCAGATTGTGCATGTTCGAATGCGACATGAGATTGAATGGGTATATGTAGGTATTCGCTCTCTCTGTGGTAATCGGATTACACGAAAAAAAAAAAAAAGTGGCGATACGGCTGGCACAAAAATGACAAATCCGAACCGCGGAATCCTGGGATAATACCTGCTAATATATTAACGCATTCATATGAGAATGATACGAGGACAGAAAGAATAATAATACTTGAAACAGCGTCACTGATGAGATACAGTGATAACGTATATGGTTACTTGAGCATTAAATGTATATAACTCGAAATGCTGATTAACTCATAATTATCAAAATAATATTTCATTATTCAAAAGTACAGTGGTCCATAAGGCCTTGAATTGCGTAAAACGCAAGAAAAAAAATGGAAAAATATTCCGGTACCGGGAATCGAACCCGAGCCTCCTGGGTGAGAGCCAGGTATCCTAGCCACTAGACCATACCGGATTGAGATATTAACGTTGTTTCAGGTATCGCAGATAAACATAAAATAGTTATAAATAACTTAAAAATTATATAAGAATTATTGTAACATTTAAAAATAACTGACATAAATGATAAACCATGTCAAATTCCTCATGTATTTACACAACTGGTTCCATTTACAGAATGATTCGACACGCACCGACCGAAGAGAGTAACGTAAGCTACGTATTATTAGCACAACTTCCCAAATATGAAGCACACGACATAACAACGATAACGTCACGAGGATAACTATAAAACCTAAAAAATATAGGTTATAAGAAGAAAATAAAAGACAGCACCATTGAAAATAACGTCATCCAACGATTTTCCCTGAAGACGATAAGCGAACGGTCACTTGGTCGTGGCAAACGCAGCGTAATAATGCACGATGCGTCTTAAGCTACCACCCTGAGCAAGAAGCGAAGATCGTGAGATTTAAACCGGATCCTCGGCGTAATATTAAATTCCACGGCGTTCTCCTCTGGCCTCGGAAGGCGCACACCAAGCCGTCGCCACGTAGATACCCACATATCTGCTTGCCAGCCAGCCAAAGTGATGAGAGGCTTTCGACTCGACGCATTATGTATCCTACGGTGAACGCGTAGCTGTATTCAATTATTAGATAAGAGTCGCCCTCTAGTCGATTACAGGCAACGATAGGCCAGGCGTGAAGGAAAAATTGAGCGGCAATGGCCCGTAATGGTCACTTGGCAGTAGGACCACTTGCAGCATCATCGATGGTGCCTCAACAGATTTTGTCCGTATAAATCGAAAAAAATCCAAAATCCGCGGAATTAACATCATTCTCAAATGGGTGAGGGTGGATATCATCCTCATGATAAAATCACTCTAGTACATCAAATCCATCAAGAAATCTCAGTCATTTTCAAGATCGACAAATCATGCGCAGCAGGTTTCACATAAAATCATTGTTACTTCTTAAAGAACAAAAAAATTATAACCTGCGGGTGTAGGTACTCAAATCCTTGAGTACCATAACGATATCCCACAACATTAAGAAGGACTTTCTTTTTTTTTTCAAATACTTTCATCGACCTCTTCCCGCACAGGGCACAGTCGTCTACAATAATATCAGCACAATTCTCAAGAAAGAAAGAATAAAGAGTCCTCTTTTCGTACCAGACGATTATAATTGAGTCGCGCGATCATTATTCTGGCTCTTGGCGTCCGACTCGGTCCCATTCGCCATTCTCCACACGTCACGACGTCTGCACATTATAACTGGCTTAAAATCATCGCGAATACAAAGCGACAATGACAATGACGCTGGTGTGGCCGTCGGCTGGCCGGATGCTGAGCATCATGGACGGTCCCACTGTCCGACAATGCCTGGATTATCTTCGGCTCTATAAAGCCGCTTCATAAACCACACCGTATATAGCCTGAACGGCCATCGGCGTCTGCGTCGGCTCTACTACCAAGTACCGTATAACAATATGGGTTAGACGGTGCGTTTGCTAATATCAGAGAACTCTACCAGGGATATGATGGTTAAGTGAAATCCATTATAATCAAACTACAGTACTCGGTATATGCATTGATAACAAATTGAATTCCTTCGTTATTATATTCCTTTCAGAGATTCTTATAATTACAATCAGACCCTAAGAAAAATATTTCTCATCCTCAATACCCATTGCTCATACGAGACGTCACTCATAGGCTCCGAATTCATCCATATCGATCACGTACGATTCTACGGTTAAAATTAACAAGAGCAAATTGCATCTTTTGATGCACGGACACTGCACGTTGCCCCTTCGTGGTCTTTCATACGTTCGCTGACTAACGATGAATGAGTATCGGCCTTAACTTTCGCTTTACCGCAGGTATAGCTATACACAATAGGTAATACGTTATGAAATCCCATGATGTCCCGTGGTTTTCATGATAATTTTTAATGAAAAATTTATTCTCCCAGTGTACAGGTACAATACAAAACAAATAAATCCGACATGGGTTTACGTTTCCTTGAATCCCGCGATTAGGTTCGCGGAAGCGAAGGGTACCCATCCTATCGACTTTCAAGTGGGATCTAAATCCGGATCTGGTGGAATGCGAAAGAGGCGTCCCAGGACAGACACGCAAATTGCGCATCAGATAGATACCAACGATATACGAAGTCAGATCCAATCTGCAATTCGAGTTGACGGCGCAAATCGCATTTACGGGAGAAGAAACCTTTATCGGCGGGCCATCGCATATGCCAAGGCGATCTATAGGACACCGCCATCGGCCCTAGTCCTTACCTACTCCAGCAAGAGTATCTCCGCGCAATTGGAAGGCCGATTACCCAGGGATTACTGCAATTGCCAGTGAACCGCTCTCCTACACTTCCGGGAGCATTGATATTCAACTAGGAGCACGCCAGGGTAATTCCCATATGCAACGGGTATCCAAAGCCCTTCCAACCGCTCCTGCCGCTGTCAACCTTAAGGACGAGGTCGTTTTCCCATAGTAAGGAAACATCGGCCTAGTTAGGTAATCATATTTTTTCTATTGCCACTACTGTATAAAGTGTATAAGAATAAGTGCGTAAAATTGTAGAAAATTGGACGTCGCCAGTGACCAATTTCGTAACAGGAAGGAGAAGCCTGGGGGCAAGAAAATAGGAACGGATAAACGTTACTCTTCTTGGCATGCAGATCAGGGCACGTACCGCCAAGCATCGCACGCGGCTTTATCTTTCTCGGTGAGGCCGAGTTCTGAATATAAGATTGTCTAATACATTTTTATCGTGGATAAAACGTGCATACCCAGGTACAACGTATTTCTACTTTCTGTACGTTTACCCAGCCGAAGATCCACGACGACAAGTCTCACTCATGGTCTAGGATCGATTCCTCCCTTCGGGCAAGAATTCGTCCCGGATCTTTTAACTATTACTGGACAATTTATCTCTTTGTACAAAGCTACATCCCCCTTTGAATACTGCGATGCTCGGAGAAGCCAATCCATGGAGCTCGTAGAGTATCCTTTAATCGAAACTCTCTTCTTGGCAATGGTCGAGGTCTTCCTTCCTCCTTGGGGAGAGGAAAAATCTCCTTTCAGAAGAGTTACGTTCTTCCCTTCCGAGCAAGCCATCCACCTTGACGAAACGATTGCATGTCTTGCAGTGCAATTGGCAACGTTTCCGGTTGGCTATCAATCCATCTCCATCGTGTCTACTTGTAGGTAAGGACCTTCCGTGTCTCCTAGGGGCACCCAGAAAAAAAGGACCTTCTGTATTCATTCAAGAACGTCTTTACTCCTTTGCCATCTACTTCCGTGTGTAATCGCATTGGACAGTGGTACAGAGAACAGCATCCGTACGAAGAGCTGTAAAATTTACCCATCGCCTGTTCATACTATCCTCTTATTGTTAGGGAGGCTTCGTGCGACTGCCGAGATAATCGAAGCAATTCTATGGTCTCGCTAGTATGGTGTAATCGAAATTTTAATACAGATAGCCAGTACGTGCGAGCACGTGCGAGGAATCGTCTAATTCAACCTGCGAGTTAAATGACCAACGAAAATTGGATCCGGACCGCTTCCGATACTACTACCCACTCTTATACGTATAGAGATTACACTGTGGGTAAGATAATAAGAAAAAGTACGGTTCGCCATAGTTACGCATACATTGCGTCGTTAATCATGTGGAGTCACAATAATTTATTGGTCGCTCCCTCTCTCCGTCTCTGGTTCATCGCCATTGGTGTAACGGTCGTCTTGGCAATTCCAACACCCCACTGGTAAAAGTCGTGCTTCTTTCCTACGTCGAGAAACACCTGGAGTTGATGCATTTCTCTGACTGGAATTCGTAGGGGAACCAGAATGCATGAATGCACCGATGTGAAATAACCTACAGTGTAAAGCATATACTAAGGTTAAAAGTCCGCGACGAGACAGGGCAGTAGGGAAGACACACGACCCCTCATAATGCATGGTAAAATGAAATCCTGAGACTATACGTAATATCAAACGGCTTCCGGATAAAAGCAAATCGAATAATTTGCACAATTTCGAGGACACTTGCGAGAAACTGCCTACGTCAAATCTCCATAATGCTTAAAGGCTCACAGTAATTCTCGCTCGTGACGCGAGAGACGAATGCGCCTTTACTCGAAAGATGTACTCAAGTTAGGGATTTTATATATTATACCTAAGAGTACTACCGGTTTATCCGTATATGCTAGGCAGACGCGATAGATACATCCCTGCAATAGTGTTTACCAAAGCAAAGCGCATAATTCGTTTGGTCGCTAGTTGGAAACTCCACGTATACGAAGCACTGGTAATATTTATTCGCGCAAACAACTCGTAAAACTTATTCGCCACGCGGAGAACAGTGCTTTGAGCTTGAAACTTTGTAGTTTCCAATGAAACACGCAGCTTTTCAAATGGGTACCGAGAGACGTTGTTTTCCGATCGATTATTATATACGGCATTCAAAACCGGCCTTTAGCGATCGCGTGTTCTGTCGCAATAAAACTAGCGATTCCCTTTCTCAACGGTAGAAACTCTTGCGTGGCTTCAGACTGTTTCTAAGTGTCGTCGTCGCGGCTCTGCCGTCGCTTCTCGCGAGACACGACCTCACGACGGTGCCGCCTTCTTTGTCGCCTTCACTCAGGACCTTAGGCCCTCGTTGCCTTTGTCTCGTACACGATCTGTCCCTTAACGGGGGGAACGTCTTACAGTACCATTAGCGAGGAAACTGTAAAAATTGTAACTTACGGGCATTGGCGGCGTAACGCGAGTTCGCAAGCCGCCATAGATACCCGGACAGCCGAGAGAAACAGCCCTCATTTATTTTTATCTCCTTCCCGAGTTCAGTAAAGCAGAGTTGATGCGTTGACGATGTTTCTCTCGGCACAGGGAAGTCAAGTTAATCTCAAGATTGGACATTGTCGTGGCAACCACTCCTCGAGGGACTTTTTCTTTTTCCTTTCGAAAACTGTCCCATTTGCCAAAAGGAAACCGCCATGGTATTGCTCGTTTGCAGTTTAATCCAAATTCTGCCCTTGGCTGAGTGGAGAGGCAGATCCCGTGAGATGAAAGCTACACCCTCTATACTGTAGTGCTTCCTTTGGATCTCCGTACAAGCCGTAAGTATGTGTTCTGCGAGTTCATGCATTGGCCGGCACATCAACCACTGTAGATTTACTATTATAGATCATCTACGTTTGATAAATACATGTCAAACGTTGAAACGTTCCTCGTTATTCTTATTTGCTCTTACAATACTTTGCCTTACGTCACTTGCCGACTTACCGTAGGAGAGCTCACGCTTTCGGAATAGTTCCAATCTAATCTGAGCGTAAAGCATCGAAGACGGAAATCCGATCGGCAAACAATGGAAGACGGCGGTAAGAATGAAAAGTCTTACGTAGTAGAATGTAAGTTACGATCGATGAGAAGTCGGGCGCACTTGTAACCATAAATATGGTATTCTGCCAGCAGGGAGTTGTATATACATATCTATAGGTATATACGTATAAGCGTCTGAATATGTCCGTATATAGAAGAAAATAACGGGTGGTGCATATCGGATGACTCGTATACTCTCTGGATTAGACTAAAACATTAATATATGCGATTCGATGAAAAATTAATGAAATTAGCAAATTATTAATCTGTCTCCAGTAACTCGACTGTGCCGACTGTTTAATTTACTTCGTGACTCACTTTCGTAAGAGTAACTCAGAGCTTTTCGAAGCTGGCACCCTTCTCCTCGAAAGGTCTCACCCGTTACACTGATGCTCGCAACTGAATGTGGGTTCTTTTCAAGGCAGCGACCTTTTCTGCTCGCGGTACATTGAAGCGGCTAGCTATACCCCATCAGCGACGTAAGCGTAGATTCGCGTGAGACTAATAAACTGTTATAGAGCCTCGGCACACTCCATTTCACGGTGCCCGAGGTTGTTTCGCGGTTGGCGTTTCCTACGCGCATTTGTCTATCCGCATATATGGAAACACGTAGAGGAAACCCTTGGATTTAGTTAGCGAACTCCATTGTGGGTGCCACCCCAACTATTTACTGTGTACTATTTACCGGCTATTTACTCCAATATATATCAACCTGCCATCCGCGGCGAAGGTGTATACCGGTGCACAAAGACGTCCACTTATTCAGGCATGCTCGAATGCACTCGCCATTTCGATGCCCGATACCCGAGATCGTTCTACGTGTGACGATCTCGACTTTGGTATAGAAGTTATCGGGTGTAACGATCTCGAGTTAAGAATACAGAAGAAACCAATGATTTCTCGGACAGGCAATTCTTACCCGAGTATAATAAATTTCGATAAGATCGTATCGCTTGAAAGACGTATGATTACAATCTTCCATTCATTCACTTTCAGTGTAGATCTTACGATTTATAGAAAAATCAAGCGCGGAGAATGGTATCGTATTATTTTTGACATTACAAAGACGACTGTGTACAAATATGATAATTCATTATGATTCACAGTCACATTGACATTTTCAATTTTTTATTTATTCGCGACTGCCGTATGGGACTGGCGTAAACTGTTGAAGCGGAACGTCTCGTTCCTCTCAGTCGGTTGAGCAGTGTTAACATTAGAGGCGGAAGATCGAAGAGCAAATAGACGGCAGCCTCCGGAGGTGTAGTTTTTATTCCCTTCCATTACCCTCGACCTTTTGAATGTAGTAGGGTCATTACACATTCATGAAGATTATATGCAGTTAAAGCACGTCCTACGTAGGAAATTGGACTGAGATTGTCCTTATCACCATAAATCACATAACTGATATTACCACCTTTATACCAGCTAGTGTGAACGTGATACATTTCTCAGAGCTTTAGGGAATTTTCGTATGTGACGATAAAGTGATTTTTTTTATTCTTTCCCATATCCATTGAAACTCAGCAGTACGTAAAACTCGATAAGGAAATTACAACTTGGAACACACGTCCAGCCGTATGAATTTTCTGAGTCTTGTTTTCGGAATCTGATATGAATCACGATATTATGATAAATTACGCAATAAGCGAGAAAGTTCAAAACAGCATAAGGAATTCATTAGAAATTTATGAAGGTTTCAGAGGTGTCGGTTATAAATATTTTTCGAAGCGAAACTTACCCCAGTAAATAGTTACGCTGTAACGAGTCGTTCGCGTGCTACAGCCAGAAGATTTGAGTCGGCGTAAAATTAGAATGAGGAAGGGCAAAAAAAAACAAAGATACACCAAAGGTAAGACCAGCGTTAAATTTTAGCAGGAAAAATGGAAAAGTAGGAATAATTAAAAGAAATACACAATTAAGTATAAATATACATATATTTGCTCCGGTTTGATCAAGATCCTTTCAAGTCTCGAAATTGAAATGTTGTTTGTAAGGTTAAATCGTTCTTTGATGAGTATACTCTTTGGACGGGAAGTAATAAATACCTGTCGACAGTGGGAAAATTATAAAGTGAAGCTCGCAACTGATCTTCGCCTTAAGAAAAAGACCCGCGCGCCACCTGCTGAACGTACAAGACACCATAACATTCCTCAGAAGCAAATGGCTATATAATAGTGTGCGCGAGAAGCACTCTACTTCTGGGCAAAGATTTTTTTCTCCAAAACTTCAGCGACGCTTCGGGAGACGCTCTGACGTGCTAAATTTTGCAAATTGCACGCCTAATCGTCATCGTGCAAATTACAGAACGCTCGTATTGTTTCATCGAGCGCGATTTATTCCCACTTAAGACAACGCTCTTCGTCTCTCCTTTGTCTATGGTCTTCGTGATCTCCTCATAATTCCTCGTGTTTCACGATACCACTTGTAACGAATACTTTCTTTACATTTTTCCGCTTATAAATGTACAGTCTCTTATTTATGCTACTCATTACGGCTCGTCGATCCCCATTTGCTAGGAAAACAAACGACGCCTGTATGCCTGGCGAGCCTTTCTCATAAATCACGCTTTAATTTAATTACATTCGTCAACACGACGGCGAACACCCGTTATTTCCATCATCGCGATAGTGTGTGAGTGCATGCACACTCTGGACGATATCGGACGACGTTACACGTGTAAGTGGAACTGTGGATGCATGTGCGTATACGCTCATACACATTAGAGATACTGGTGCCAAAAATTACGCAATGCTTGATGCACAGCATCGCGACATCTTTTTCCATTAAATCCGTATGAGTGTTTCGGATCGGAATTTACAATGTGGTTCAAAGTTGGCTAATATATATTTATTTTATTTAAATTAATAAATTTATTCAAATTAACCTATTAAATTCACATTAAACTTATTTCAATTAATCTATAATATACGTGCATACGTACATGGAACGGTGACGTCAGAAACGAGAAGAGCCTTACAATTTTTTTTTTTTTGGAGTTTTCCACAAATTCGTTTAATCATTGATTCATCTACATTCTCTATAAAATTTCGTTGCCATCTGATTTTATCGTTCCGTGTACGTGTGCTTAGATGGAGCTACCTGATGAGCAACCTCAACAGTTACGAAATAACCGTTTAGACTAGATGATCGTTATCAAGGTAAGTAAATCATAATGATAACTCTGTCGTACGATGGAATTTCGACGTGGATGAAACGACAGTTTTCTAGATGGTAATACATGCTCGCGCACTGTCACTTTTGTCTCTTCGCATTTCTATTTAAACAATAGCTCTAACGCCTTTAGGCGCGGGTAAGTGAGGTTGATTGATCGTGCGGAATCAACATGACATAACGTCATGACTTCATTCATCATGAATAAAGGGTAGACTCGTGAGCTCGGTTAGAGGTTTGCGTTAGAAAAATACATTCTATACGTGACATCACAAGATCTCCTTTGAAGCGCTGATTAACAAGTGCTACTGCCACTGAGACATAATATATGCGACAAAATAAAGATGCTAACATGGTTGGACAACAGGCTGATCTCATCATAGAAAATATCATTGCCTCAAGAGTTTCATGACTCTCGTAAAAGTTCTTTATGAGGTATCAAATTTTTCTCGATAAACTGGAGAATTATTATTAATGCCCATAAATATTGTCTACCAGGTAATTTATACTACACCGCTTTTTTTCTCTTTATTAACAGTTTTGGACTTCTTCGTAAAGGCCTCCTCGATCTCCTGAAGAGTCTTGTCCTTTGTTTCCGGTAAGTAGAAATACAAGAAAATTGTACCGAGCAATGCTATTATGCCGTATACCGAGAAGGTTCCTTGAGCAAGAAGTGTCTCGAACATAGCCGGTACGGTTTTAACGACCACGAAGAAACACATGAATGCGAAACCAGAGCTTAGACCAGAACCGAGTCCTCTGACCGATGCGGAGAACAATTCTCCACAGAGTAACCAAGGTAGCGGTACCAAGCCAATGGACACGACGCACGTGTAAAGAATTAAGAATACAACTGGTAGGTAGGGTTTGCCAATATCCCAGAAAAGACAGACGCTAAGAGCAAGAAGTGCGAAGGACGATCCTAAACCGGAAACAAGGGCAAGTATTCTTCTGCCGTAATTCCTGGTGAGCCAGCAAGCAACTACGCTGACGACTACACGTATGAAATCAAGCACGAGGGTGGCTGAATAGGCATTTTCAGGACCGGCAACATCCTTGAGCATTTTGACGCAATAGAAAGCGACAGCGTTGACGCCAGAGAACTGAGTCGTAAGAAAAAATACATTGAGGATGATCAGAGGCTTAAGAAATGTGGCGGAAGTGATGACTTTCCACCAATTAGATTCGTCGTTGTTCGTGATCTTTTGATCTACACTTGGACCATAGATCTTCTTATTCTTGAGCGACTCGAATTCAGCCACTGCGTGCTCACCTCGCAGATAGATCCAAGCCGTCTCGGCTTGGCGAGGCTTGTTTTTCCCTAGAAGCCAGGTAGGACTCTCCTTGGAGAAGATGCAGAAGATGAAGCACAAGACCGGAAATACACCACATATAAAAGCGGTCAGCCTCCAATGTAGCCACGTGCCCAGCATGTGAGAGATCAGAACACCGATCGCAATGGCTAAACTGATGCCAGCCAACAAGATACCACGAAGATGAGGATGACTCGTTTCCGCGACGTAAACCGGACCTAGCGGACCGTGAAGACCGACGCAAAGGCCACAAAGTAGTCTCCCGATGATTAGCCAAGTCATGTCCGATGCCAGTCCCACCGTGACCCAACCGGCCAGAAAGATCGGACTTGTAATCAAGTGGGAAACCTTTCTTCCAAACCTTTCCATGAGGACTCCAGAGATCCAGCAACCTGGAGCCATCGTCAGGGCAGCAGCCGCTGCTATCCAGGATTCCTGCTCCGTAGACTCCACGACGATGTCCTGAACGCCGTCGAAGCTGTCGGAGAAGCTCGTCCCGTTGCCGTGGTCAGGTTTAATTTGAGGAAGCAGTACAGCGCTGTAGCCTGAAGTCATGCCTGCCGCTATGGTGCCCATGATTGGTCCAAGTGCGGTCAAGGACTGCCTCAGATACAACTTTAGCTCACTCTCTTCTTTCTTCTTTGATGGCTCGGAACCATTTTCCACTGGAGTCCCCATCAGCGCCATACTTTCTGGTTTGTCTGAAGGTAAATTTTCGCTAGTCACTAGATCAGCCGCATTGACATTCGCCATTGTCACAGAGCTGTGAAACGCCTCGGCGCTTCAATACCGTTAACAGGGACAACTACACCGAGAGTTCTGTAATTTGAGAGAAAGTACAGCGGTAGAGTGAAATCTAGAAAAT
>JARPRH010000719.1:30796-44349 GCA_031763665.1 Calameuta haemorrhoidalis
AGGCCCCGGAGGGATTCGAACCCTCGATCTCCTGTTTACTAGACAGGCGCTTTAACCAACTAAGCCACGGCGCCAGTGGTTGAACTTTGCGTGAGTATAAAAAATTTTTCGAACGTTTTATAACGTGATGAATCTTATTTAATCTTGGGCAGTTCGTTCAACTGGTTGACAATAAGTTCTGATACGCGCAGTAATAAGGTTCTCGGTTAATATCCGAAATTCAAACCGTTAAAATGGGGAAGTTTTAAAGCCATTTAAAACGGACGGCGCAGCATCGCGACATAATCGGCTTTTACGTGGCACCGGAAAGATCGTTTCGTTATATTGAACTTCATCAAGGCGGCATGATTTACGCTTTTTACAGCATATTGGTGAAAGTTTATTTTACGAGCGTTCATCCAATATCCAGAGGCCCGTGCAATGAAGAACCGAACTGCCTAGTAAAATTATTAGATTTACTCCGAGCGTCATCCACTCGAGTGGAGTATCCGATTTCATGTTTAGGTGCAAGTCTATGGTTATCAAATGTTTGATCTTTTTCATTTATTTATCATATTAACTATATCCACTTTATGATATAACCGAGTCGATAACTTTATATCCAATCATCGTGATGTGTGGACGTATTATATATAAACGTTGTAAAAAACGAAAAACAGTTTTGAAATGATTTTTCAACCGATACGGTATATCCTATCGAATGCCAGATCTACGAGCATTATCATTAGTAACAATTAAATGGTCGTAATCGGGTAGGAAAATATTCTATACTCGTTCATTAAGCGAATGGCTGGGCTCGATGTACATTTAAGGTAAAAGCACTTTTGCGAATATATTTCAATAAAAGGAGATGCACTTCGTGGGATGAAGGTAAAATTTTTCAAAGTTTTTCAGATATCCCATTGGACGTTGTACTTTTATTTCACATCGCTCGTGCGATGCCCGAAAGATTTCCGCGAACTTTTGGAAAGTTCGCTTGAACGTCGAAGCGAAACGGAAGTTATTTGAAAGCTTAGCCGGTAAGGTTTCTTCATTATTGCGCTTTTAATGAAGCTTAAAATATTCGCAAGTGATTTTCAGTCGATTCTCGCGCGTATTACGTGGAAATAGGAGTCGGTTATAGTGAAAACGGTGGATGGAAAGTGAACGAAGAATTGAGGGAAAAGTGGAAGAGAAGAATAACCTATAGTCACGGTCCCTGCCGTTACACTCCTATTCATTCGTTTCATTGCGGCAGCTCTTAGGAGTAATATTCGCGCGGGAGACTCCGTTACTGTAACGTTCGTAAATACCCAATTATTCATTTCCTGCGGAAACTTTTTGGCTAATTGCCTAAAGTTTTACCTTTTTCGGAAGAGATTGAGACCCTGAAAGTGGAAGGGCTAAACGGCCACAAGCCAAGCTCGGGGCTAAGTGCTGCCACTGAAACTTGATGGGCCATAATTATTATCGCGAAAGGTTCATTGCAGAAATTAATTTTCCCTTTGTCACGTAAATTTCTAGCGAAACCATTATTTTCGTTTAAACGATTCCGCTGCGTGATTTTTTGAGAATTTATATTTATACAATATAATTTTTAATAGATCGCAGATTTTAGAAGGGGTATGATTTACATGGATAAGGATTTATCTCGGAAGCAAGTCCTGTGGTGCAACGGATAACGCGTCTGACTACGGATCAGAAGATTCCAAGTTCGAATCTTGGGAAGATCGATTAATATTTTTCAGAATTATTATTATTCTCTAACAATATTTGCAGACGGAAATAATATTTTTTATTCAGTATATTGCTGAAATCTGACAGTTTAATAAAGAGAAACTGATATTCTTACGTTTAGGCAAATGTTAAGGCGCTTGATTTTGAAATTGAAATAGTATTCAGACGTAGGAAGCATAATATTTGCAAATGCTTTTTTTATATTAGTAAACTCATCTCTGAATTTTATTTTATAAAAATTCTTATGTGGATAAGTAAAATATTTTTTTTCAATAAAAAAAATATGTGGCCCGTGGGGGGATCGAACCCTCGACCTTCGCGTTATTAGCACGACGCTCTAACCAGCTGAGCTAACAGGCCTACGATAAACGTTTGACATACTCCAGTATTCAATGTGAGATTTACCAACTATACTGGCATAGTGGATTCTGATGATGCTAAACACGAAATCTCAGTAGATTTAAGGATAAGAAAGATTTATATCTATCTGAAATAACTCATCTAAATCTGAGATAGGTGGTACTATTGAGTTGAAGTGATCCGTAAAGTAATGTAATCGCTTATAGTACATACTATCAGTACCGAAGGCAATCTTATATGAATAGTACTTATTTTCGTTGTATGAATGAGCTTAGCTATCTAATATTAACTTTATCTTGTATCACTTTGTTGTCCATCTTTTTCCTCACTCGTATTTATTGTTAGCTATAGTTATATATTCTTTTCTCTTTGTCAATAACTGGTTTATTAAATTAATCCCAGTCGACTTGAGCGTAGTTTAATTTTTTTCAGTCAATCTGTAGTTCCAGAATTAATTCTCTGCCGTTGCAAGTTTCAATTTCAAAATACAATGCGGTATAGTTACTGTCAAAGGCGATTGTTCGGATTGTTTGATTTTGTTCCTAGTTAATAAGATTCAATTTGCTGTCGAGTCAATTTAGTTTGGAATTAATGTTACGTTCCGCGAATCAATTATGTCACGCAAAGCCTTAATTTTTTAAGACGTGTTTCTATTTTTAGAATCTGTGTTATTAGTTTATCTTATCGGTAAATTTTGTGAGCTGGAGAGTATATACATTCTTTTCTCCACAGCAGTTTTATTGACCATTTCTAGGTGTGTCCTTCCTTTGTAATGCTGAGTATCAAAGAGTCACCAATGATTTTTTTCAAATATTATTTATTATTGATTGTTAAAAATTATTTTTAATACAGTATAAACGTATCGATTATAAGAAAAATAAAATGTTTGTTTCAAAACAAAAAATATTGTGGCCCGTGGGGGGATCGAACCCTCGACCTTCGCGTTATTAGCACGACGCTCTAACCAACTGAGCTAACAGGCCTATGGCACACGTTTGCTATACTATGGATTTGAACACAATCATTACAAACTACCTTTTAGTAAATTAAAATTGATTACATATTCAATTTAGCAAATTTTAAAAATCTCCTAAACGTGAAATAAAGTATTACGATTGAATATATGTTTAAAAACTTTCTATCATATTCAGATCCTAGTAAGTAAGTAAATGACTACATAATTTTAAAAAAATTATACATTTAGAAATTCAGATTTTTACCCAGCGTAAAGCTCACGTACTTATCGGTCTGTTCCAAGTAAAATTCCTAATAAAATAAAACCCCACAAATTTCGATATTATTACAACCAATTTCCAAATTACCAAAAAATTGCCTCACCACCCGATATCGTTCGATAATAAAAAATGATATCCAATATTACGCAGGTTCGTATTTATAAACGAAACTTGACACACGTGAAGCAACAAAAGCCAAAGCGCAGAAACGTGTAGGTCAGAATTTTATGGTCGATCCAAGAACCCTGAACCCTCTCGTCATCTCGAAGGTCCAGAACGTGGTATGGCTGACATACTCCGGCATAGTGAAAAACATACATTCGCTTGTAGGAACCGGACCGACGCTGTAAATCTTCAGCTTTATGTTACGATCTTGAAAATACGTTGAGAAAATGTTGGCCGTACGCCAGTATCACCGACCGCGCACACATTACGAGCGTGAACGTGTAGAGGGGGTTGTCGCGTTCGGTATCAGCGTTTAATGAAAATTCGGTGATTAATACCCTCGGTACATGGATTCTACCTTCCGGAAGTGATAGACACGCGGCTGCATTGATAAAAACGTAGAGGCATCCCGACGACAGGACGACGACCATTTTTCATCGACGCCCAACAAATGCCGGGCAACGAATTTTCGATTAAATTAAAAACGAACGACGTCACTAGCACGGGCTGTAAATTTACATTTTCACGGATACGTAGACACGTGACGTACCAATCCCGGGATATTTTCGCAGGATATCAATACATACGGCATAACCGACTGGGTCCTTGGCCTTGCGGGAATGCGACTTTACGCTCCGGCAGCTGCGAGCCATTCCCATCCTTGTGATTGTGAAACCCTGACGACGCGACCGTGGACAATATTTCATCGGGCCTGACCAAAAGTGCAACTCGTCAAAGGGACGTACGCGAGTGGCATTGGCAAGCGATTATTAGCATATAAACTAGAAAATATTTTATTGCGATTCGCAGAAGCGTGCAGTCCTCGCTGTGTATCTACATACGTGTATCTACGTTACGTATCCTCTTCAGTGCTCCGCCATCACTGTGGCATTCAGATACAGAGAGATGAAATGCAGCACAGAGTGCTGAAGAATATTTATTGGTCTTTAACGACGTCATTAGGCAGACCTTACGCCAAATGGATACCTATTCTCTTGGCTACCATTGATACAAGGTAGTCATCACTGTAGTATACTGTAGCATACGATCGGTTATGTACAGAGGCAAGTATACATAAAGCGGTGGTAGAGAATTAGCGAATACCAAATCGACATTGTTATACATTTTTTATCGATTGTATTTCCAAAGAGTGAAAAAAAAGAAGTTTTATTCGGGCGTGGAAATACGTATTGGGTTATAACATAAATAATTTCGGTTGTAAGCAGGACGCTATTATACTTATAACCAAAGTTGATTCTGTTACAACTCTATATAAAGTTGCGGATGTTACACGAATAGAGTTCCAATAATCTCTTGTGTAATTAATTAAAATGGATTATATAATCGTATATATAATTAGATAATTTAAGGGACTACTGAAAAGACCATCTTGGCGTCTTCCTTTCACATTTCATACAAACGTATTTTTTCATCGTTTCGACTAGTCTCAAACTGACCGCTGTAGAAATCCATAATGACATGCGTCACGGAGCCGTAAACTGGGGTCATAGACCGTTATGTGCCAAATGGCTGGAATACGCATATCCGATAAAGCTTTCGTATCCCGTCTTATCCATCTGTATGCTTTTTTTTTCTATATTTATTTTTGGTTTAGTCCTATACTCTTATTCCTTACTTCGCTACTTTCATTTTCTTTTCTTTTTTTCATTTCTTAACTTATTCTTTATTTTTCTTATTTTCCTTTTCCTTCTTTCTGTTCTCTTCTCCTTCACTTTCCATTGTGCTTGTCTTACTTTTCGTATTTCCTTGGTTGGGCTGAGCATAATTCTTCGAGTAGTCATAAGAGGGTAGTCCGTTCTGTTAGAATAACACACGTGGACTAGGGTGACGGGGGTTGCCCCTCCGCCTCATCCGCTGAGCTTGCTCGGTGAGTCGGGCCCAGGTTGTGGTTCGCAATATTATCTCTCCGGACGTCCCGGCAGGACCTTGAACGCCCTTAGGCGTTGACCATAGTCTTGTGGGCAGTCATTCCAACTAGGTGTCTATATCTTTCGTGATTGCAGCATATTTTTTTCGCTTTCCTGAAAATCTTGCAAGACGTCGCTGACCCTTGTACACGTGTGTGGGTGGAGACGATCCTACATGTCGGTGGGGAAGTCGGAGGGGTAGTCCGTTGACTCTGGGCAGAGCAGCTGCCTATGCTCGTGTTCCTGGGGTCGCTTCACTTGAAGTAGTATCGGTTCTTTTGAGCACCTTCTTGATTAAAGTCTCGGTCCGAAAAGAGAGACTTTCGCGTGTAACTTATCTTTTGCGTTTTTTTTATCGCCTGGCCCAGCTTTCTTTCGTTCCTGAGGTTTTTCCCCGAGTCTTGGACACGATAGTCTCAGGATTCGGGGGTTTTTTCTCAATCCCTAAAGTACGGTCCTCCGCTGGACCTCAAAGGGGTCCCAGCTTCTTCGTGGAGAGGGGGGACCTCAGGGAAATGGGTGGGGAGGGACCCATTTCACAACATTCTTTCCTACCTTCTTGATTCTTTTTCCAATTTTGAAGCGTCTTTCCTCTGTTATCTCCAACGTTTTCCTGCTTTTCCGCGGATCATCCAACCAATCATCAAAAGTTTAACTTTGAACGGCAACTGGAACTACAACTTTCACCTACGTTCTACTCGCATGGCACATCAGAGCTTCCCAATTTTTCTCAAGATATCTACTAATCATTTTGAATTTATTGTCAAATAATTGCCGTTGTATTCTCATTTTCAGGTTTTCAGTATCTTTAATTCTCTATTAGCTATTGGTCAAATAAATTCGGCTACCGACTGCTCAATTGAGATACGCAACAATATAACAGAGTACTATATTTTCGATACATCAACATTTCAGGAGAATAACCATTCAGGGAAATTCATTTCAATGGTATGGTACATTTGGATTTCTGACCATTAGCTGAAATCACTGTTAGCCACCCGAATAGGATTTACCTTTATATACATATATAATAGTACATTCTACACATCAGAACCACGCAGCATAGATTACAATCATATGTCTAGTTCACATCATTTCAATATTTTTTGTTAGAGAAATTCACAGTACTCCTGTACTCGGCATAGTTTTTTACGCGTAAGTATATTTTAGGGGGAAATCACAAGTTTTTCTTGCTCAACCGGATATATTAAAGAAGTTCCGAACATTCAAATCTATATTGTTACAGATATAAAATATAATACAATACATCGTTATGTGACAAATCATAAAAATATATAAAGTATATATTTATGTATAATTATATTTTATTCGTTGTCTTAAATCCTTATACTCTGGAATCCCTTGAGGTCGATATCTCATTGATTTTAATTCAATTAGAAATTTTATCCGTGCTACACATTCTTTAACTTGGTCGCGTCATCAGCTACGATAATAGAGGAGAAATAAAACTTTTTTTTCCCAGGCACCGCAGGAATTAATTAGCACCATATAAATTAATATGAAGATCTTCTTTTTGAAAATTCAAACTATTTTCCATGACGCATTTGCGTAATAACAATTGACAGAATAAAAATTAATATTAAACCTACTCCTCGTAAATTTCATTTATAATGAACAGGAGTTGTATAAAAGGAAAGAAGGAGAGTTGCAAAAAACTTAGCACACGTGACGCTGCGTTTACTTGCTAGCAATATAGGAAACAAGAGTAAATTATGATTTCGTAGTAGCAAACACTCCTTCAAATATGCTATAACCGCAAATATTCGCCCTCCACGAAAACGTCATATATGTGGAATACAGTAAACATATACTTCTTATTATAGCAATATACGTATATACATGTATTATTTTACGTATATTATGTCTGGTGAATGTTGTATTTTTCAGATATTTTGTCATCAATATAAGGACCTGGCATCAAAATATTATAATGATTAATTCAGGACGCAATTTTATAACTTGTAGGATGTATCTCTGCTCGTAAAATACATTTAAAAATATTTAAATATGCTCTACGTATATACGGAATATATATGTATATGGTGCGACCAAAAATTGTACATTCATGATATTCATAATGTATAATAAAAAATATATTTGTTACTATATTCCACCTGTATACGTTTTCATTGAGGGGAAAGAGGACGGAGGGTGGGGTTCACGAGTTTCGCAATTAGCGCAAACTGAGGCGCTACAATGCTGGAAATTACGTATCCAAGCAGTGGATGGTGATTGCCATACCAGGCAGACTTACAGCTTCGTTTGTTACGAGAGCAAAGAATTCTACGAGAATTTACGTAAATTCTATACAGCGTCGCCTGGTCGTATCTGCACTATTGCGAAAGACAGCCACAAAAAAAATTGATGACATAACCATAACCTGACGTCCGTTATCCGGCTGGTAATTCAGGAACACGAGAGTCCAACTACGTGTATATTAATGAAACTGAATATTAAAAAAAAATAAAAAGATTTTCAAAGCTAAATAAGACACATATCAACATCCCTCGTTGTAGCTGTGCAAATTCTTACTATAGCGTTGTGCTTTCATAAAAGTCTCTATACGAATCCCCGCCGTCTGGCAATAAAAGCATGGGTCCATATCACGCGGCCATATTTTCGTAGTAAAAGAATGATGGGCTGGATATTTATTATACGAGTGACAGGAAGTGAAATATCCGCGAGCCATCAGGAGACTCCCTTGCAATAAGCCGATAATCCCCCGACGTGAAATCCTTCTTGCGACTAGATGTCACGTAGTTTCTGATATATACCGCTGTATTACCGCTTTAAGTTTTAGCTCGGCCGACCTAGGTAGGTAGGTACTCGCTAACATCACGTGTGGCATTTCTGACAACTCTCAGGTATACTGCATCCATATTGCCACCATTATCACGTATGCACTTTATATAGTAAGGTAGGTAAAAGTAAAAGAGGATTGAATTGCAACGTGCAAAAAGCTAAGGGCGGTCGCCGCCATTCGCAGGGTATGTACGAGCAGCGTGTTACAAGTAAGTTTTGCAATAAAAAATCTCAGGCGTCGCGATATAAGAGTAAACAGCCGAGTTATACCGTAGAGTCAGGCAGTTATTTCTCGCAGCGTCAAAGTTTAATTGAAGATATTTTTTCTTCGCGATGGCCTATAGCCGTGCACTAAAACAACTAATTATCACTTTGTTTCTCGACGTTTCACGAAAGTACCAGCTAAACTTTGTCCTCGTAATCTACGACGTTCACGGTTCACCCGCTTTGTAGTGCCAGTGGCAACGCCGACAACTTTCTAACGGATTGCAATAAGATTTCTCGAGTTCAGGGTATATCGCCACTGACCCGTACCGGATATTCCACTGTATAGCGCAATTCCATTATACAAAGAAGAGGACCTGTACTCGGAAAGCTTTCCTGCGGGCTTCGAACTGTCCGTAGACTGTTCGGTCTCGCAAATTATCGAGACTCGGCCAAGTCCTCTTTTTCTTTGCTGATAGTTCGCGAAAGACAGTTCACCCTGATAAGTAGTCAGTGAGCAGCGGCCTTCGAGTTGAGGTAGAAAGAAAGCGGATAACGAAGGGAGACCAGTGAAACCTTCGGTACCGAAGGTAGATCCTTTGAGATTTCAGGTGTCGTTTGCGAGGAAGTATGTATGTAATGACGTGTGTACAATTAGGGCGATCCTGAATGCTGACGTGTATGCATGGCTGCTCTGGTAACTTAAATAGGTACGTTTAGTAGAGAATCCTTGAGGAACTCGAATGATATCGGCAGTGAGAGTGAGAAGGAGAGGAGCATACCGGGTAGAAACATGGCGGACAGGACGCAACGTCAGATAAGCTAACAAATGTCCTCAATGAATAATAATAAGAGAGCCAGTCCAATTTGTATTGCATTTACATTGGGCGACATCCTACCGTAATTTATATAGCTACCTTCGTACCTACCTGACTACCTACCTACCTACCTCTACCTACAGCTACCAACTCGGCCGCGAGTCCACGTCCGCTTCAAGTTAGATAACATCAAATTAAGCCCAACTGTTTTCCAAGCGCCTCCTTCCTTCTCGGTAGGGCAGATTGAAGTGGAGCGAAGTGGAATTGCTCGCCGGGCCAACCGTATACCCGAGAGTCATTGACGTCATTGGTACGCCCGGCGACCCAGATGCACACCCCCTAACCTCCTTTCTGCACCGTCTATTCCCTATCTGCTACCCTTCTGGCGGTATTCTTAATTTCGGTGCAACTCAAGAAATAAGCTATTTCGAACGAGTTCCCTCGATTCGTACTATGCATTTAAAGTTTACCCAGGACGCCTAAGGAGTCACCTGAGTTTACGTTCGTCAGGTACTATTCGGTCGAGCTTTACGGATTGACGCGAAGTTCAGGTTTCGCTGTCAAAAGTGACTCTGTGCTATAAAATCTTTGAGGCTCGATGCTAGGTACTCGGTTACTGAAATTACTCCGATAGAACTGGGTTTGGTAAAGAAAATTAAAAAAAGGGGTAAGCGGCAGTAGTAACAGTGTATGGATAACGTGACTCGTAGTCAACTGAAAAAATTTTCTTGTGCACTATAAATTAAGATAAATCATAACGAAAGAGAAAATTATGTTAGCAGACAAAAAGTGATAAATGATCTTTGATTCCTGATTATGGGTCTTGTCATATGAGTATTTGTTCGTTGAAACGTAATGTGATTGTTACTACGAGAAAAGTGATATCACTGCGAGCATTCACAAAAAATAATACTCCATCGATCATCATTTGTGCCTAGTCATATAGACGAGTTTAGTGATTCTATGGGTCGATGACCTATAGATTGGAAATAAAATGCCCACAGGATATTGCAATTTCGGTACGTGAAAAAAAAATAAAAATAAAACCAGCCTTTCAAACATGAACGTACTGTTTATTCAAACGTCCATTTGCACATTGTATTGCTCCAGATACAAAGCCGGCAATATTATTTCCCGTCCACCGAGAATATCCTAGAAATAGGTAAAATCAACAGCGCACTTGTACCACGTGAGAGATGAATTAATTCTAATCCCTTTAATCCAAAATGACCACGTATCGACCAAATTGAACAGCCGCACGAGCCAATGCTGTAAAGTCGCTTGAGGAATTTATCGGATTTTTTTTTGTTTCTATTCATTAAAATACAAAATTTCTCATTGACAACTCTATCCTTGGTCAATCGAGTTAATTGATAAATTAAAAGCTCACCTTGAGTCAGAGTCAATTCTTCCATCTCAAAGCGCAAGAAACTTTTTTCCCTTCTACCAGTCTGACAGGAAGATGACAGGTTGCACTTTACAATGTATATGTATAAAATGTATATACACTATTTCCCAACGACATTTGCCTCAAGATTTATGGCCAATAAAATGACAACAAGGTTGACTGCGCCGTCGAGTAAAACCTGACGTGTGCAGCGCATCATGTATCTACTTGGCTACACAAGTTCTATGCTCGCTCAATTCGTGTCTACGTACATCCCGAATTAACCATAGCAGTAAACGTGGAGTACTTTACAATGAGAAATACCAATAGAAGTTCACAGTTGTAAGACGGCTTACGTTATTCGGCAGAATTCACGCGATAAGATTTCACAGGGAAATACGAATCCAGATGATAAGGTTATGAATGAATATGACTATTCCTATTGAAATATAAATCTATGTGGTCACGTGACTTTGTGGTATTTGAAAAAAATAAAATTGTATTAAAAGAACTGATATCGGTATCTTAAACTTTAGCCTCTTAGACTACAGTCGTTACTCACTTTCAACTAAAGTACTAATTGTCTCGCACTTTCCTGAAGTGGACAGGTTAGAAGAATAAAGTACGTCATTATTAAAAGCCCTTAAAGTGTCGCTTTGAAATCACCCCAGGTCTGCGTACTGTATAACGCGAAACTTTGGACTACCTGATGACTCAAGGGATCGTGAAGAAACGAAAGGAATAAAGAAATAATATAAAACGATTCTGTGGCTTCTGGCGAAACAGAAGAAGTTAGTAGAAAAAAAAAAAAGTTAGAAATCTCAAGAGATTCTAGAACGCTAGACAAGACCGGACGCGAACTTCTAGTAGGTAATGTCGTAAAGCGCGGGACTTTTGAGTACTTAAAAAAAAAAAAGAGTGTACGAAGGTGGCAGAATATCGCTGGACTTTTTTCTTTGTTAACCTTGTTTCGCTTACAGAACCTACTGACGTATATCTATATATGTATACACGCGTAGCCAAAGCTACAGCAAAATCGAGCGAACTGGTAGCAAAGCTTTACGTTCGTCGAGGGTAGCCAATCGGGACACGAGAATTTACGCGAAACCGCGAGTGTAAAGGGTAGGCCTATGGTGCTTTTTCACGGGTCTCTGACGTTACAGTACAGGAAAGGGTGGCTGGTTAGACGAGAGCGGGACTATATTTAAGGGGCAGCCGGCCGTAAAGGACAAAAGTTGCCTCGTTTCACACGCGCGAGCTCAAGCTGCCGTAACGGTTTAACATCTCTCCTGGCTCTAATGGGCTGCAGTTGGAATAGTTTCAGAAAAATGGGAACCCCCCGTCGTATCCTATATAGGGGAACCCCCCATCCAAACCCCGAAGGGCAAACTTAAATAAACGCCCGTCCGGATAAAACGATTTACTGGCGCCCCGCGAGCGGATAACAGTACCATTTGTACGTAATTCCGTATACGCGTTATCTGCACTCGAAATTGTTATGGAAAACTTTCGACGCCCTTTTCTACGTTCACGCCCTTTACCGCCTCTTGGAAATTCGCTACGCGCCTGATAATACTCCTTGTCTAGCGACGTGGACGTATAGCCGGGGATGCAATTTGCACGTGTACTTGCTGGGAAGAAGAAGCGCGTCCAACGTGAGCTCCGATGTACTATGGGTAACGGAGATGCTCAAGGCTCCCTCCTACTTTACCAGGGCTGCTTTTTCTCATAGGATTATTACCCACGCGCTCTTTTCGTCGGCGAAGAATGAAAATTACACTCGTTTCGCTGAGCTATATACATGCAACTACCTATAACTGTCAGAGTTACCGGTACATTTTGCATCGTAAAGAAACGGGCGAATAATAATTCATGACAGCGATAACGAGGACCTTTGCTCATGTGAAGAATAATAATTCAGTAATGTCGGTAATGATGAGAGAACGATGAAATTTGGATTGCCTGTAATTGGCAACCCTGTATTTTAAATGCATCGTTCTTTATATTCGGAATTATTGTGTACGATGACGAATCTACGATAATCTGTAGTAATTGGGTTAAATGTATTCTGGGAAAATTTTACTAATTGAGAGATAAATGCATTTTGGGATATATCCAATTATCGTTTTACAATTTGCAATCCATTTTATTTTATACTCGATAACTATGGTATTAACGAACGTGTCGAGGGTTTTTGTAAGCTTGAAATGTTACGTTCGCCGTCAGTCCCTTTATATTTTACTATGTTGTATTAATATTGTTTATTTTCATTGTTCGGATTTACGTACTGCTGGGTTAATAGTCATATTGGTATTTGACTGGTACACGTATACCCTATTCGTCATTAATGAGTGTCGTATGTCATACATTAGTAGTGATTTGATAGAATATAGTTTATGCATGGATCAGACATTTATCACTTTAATGGTAACTGTAACCATGACTTTTGGTGTAATGGAAGAATTTGATTTCGAGGGAATCAACGATAGTATGATCGACATCTATTTGACATAAACCAGCTATACCCCATGCTGCTGACATTTCGGGATTCACTGATGACTCCCGGTCTACTGCCAGTCAGACGTCAATCGAGTCATGATTCATGACGCATGTAGGGTTAGACCAGGAAAATCGTAATTACAGGGAACATGTTAGATAAAGGATTCATGGTTGAATTGACGTTTCCGAAAGTAAAGGTTTTGTTTGATAAACATTACGTTTTAATCGATAATCATAATGTCATAAACTCCAATTTTTAACAAAGAGTATATTGGCGTGAAGTGAGACCTCTTTTATGTAATAAAAATCGGCAACATACTTATGATCATAAATTTAATCACGAGCAGTCGTGGCCGAGTGGTTAAGGCGTCTGACTAGAAATCAGATTCCCTCTGGGAGCGTAGGTTCGAGTCCTACC